>VXBP01000031.1:166127-318158 GCA_013400115.1 Rhinopomastus cyanomelas | reverse complement strand
GGGGGGGGGGGGGCCGGGTTGCCGTTGGGGCCCGGGCACCCCGAGTTTCGGTGCCTGTGGCTCACTTGCCAGGGAGGTGGTCGCAGGGTCGTGTCGCCGCGGGCTGGAGCGACGCGGGCGCTGCGCTGCGGCGGTGACTCCCGCGGGCCCGGCCGCGCGTGGTGTGGGCTGTGGCCGCTGTTCCGCGAGCCGCGGGTGTCGAGCGCTCGGCGGGGATGGGGGTGTCGCGCTGGCGGAGAGCCTCGGCGCCGCGGGTGCCGCTTCGTACGCGGCTGCCGGGGGCGGCCGGTGAAGCTGCCGCCTGCACCGCTCCGGCGCGGCGCTGTCCGCGGGGCCGGAGCGCTTGCGTTTCCCGGCCTTACCGAGGCTTCTCAGCCTGCCCAGTCTTGGGGGTAAAACCACCACTCTAAGCTGGTCCTAGCAAACGGTAGTGCTAGTCCATGCTGAGAGCGAGGCTGATGTGGCCGGGTTGTGCATGGTCCAGGTGTGCGGTGGGGAGCTCTTCCAGCGAGCCTGCCCTGCCTGCCTGCTGCTGGAAGAGCACTTTGCGTTAAACGTGTGAGGGCTGGGCATCAGGAGGACGCAGCCAGGCTCTGCCTCTCCTCAGGGGCACCCAAGGCTGTGAGCTGGAGCAGAGGAGGTTCCATGTCACTGTGAGAAGGACCTTCTTCCCACTGAGGGTGCCAGAGCCCTGGCAGGGGCTGCCCAGGGGGTTGTGAGTCTCCTTCCCTGGAGACATTTCAAACCCTCCTGGTCATGTTCCTGTGTGACTGGATCTAGGGGACCCCGCTGTGTTGGGGGGATTTGGCTTGGATGATCTTTTGAGGTCCTTTCCAGTCTCTCGAGTAGTTCTTGCAGGATGTTAAAGGAACCCTCATGCTGCTTTCTGGAGTTGGCTGCATTTGGGTAAATCCTTGGGCTGGTGTGAGGGTGCGCCGTGGCTTTAGTGGCCGTAGGCCCGGCGGCAGGTGCATGAGTAGCCTATTTGCTGTAGTTTGGCCACCTGTAAGCAGTGAGTCAGGTGCTCAGCTAGCACCACTTGTGTGACTGTAAGCCCCAACACCAACTGCACAGACAGCTTTTCCTCTGAGTCAGGGTGGTTTCACGAGGCGAAGACTTGGTGCATAGGTTTCCATGTGTGGATTCTTTGTTGCGGGTGGTGATAAACTCAAAAACTACAAGGCAGGTGTAGCCCCTATGAACTGAAAGGATTGCAAACATAAGCTTGATGTCCTGAAGAACCACTAAATGTAGGGAGGGTCACAGTTTTTTAGACTCTTCTAAAATGTCCATTTTTTTGAATGTAAATGTTATTTAATGGGCAAACAGCTTAGACAGAGATATCATAGGATCACTGTGGACTGGAAGGGACCTCAAAAGATCATCTAGTCTGATCCCCCTGACACAGCAGCATCACCTAGACCAAGTCACACAGGAACACATACAGGCAGGTCTTGAACATCTCCAGTGAAGGAGACTCCACAACCCCCCTGGGCAGCCTGTTCCAGTGCTCCGTCACCCTCACTGGGAAGAAGTTCCTTCTCAGGTTGATGTGGAACATTCTATGTTCCAGCTTACAACCATTGCCCCTCGTCCTATCGTTACATGACACTTAGAATAGCCCAGCTCCATCTTCCTGACATCCACCCCTCAAATATTTGTAGACATTAATGAGGTCACCCCTCAGTCTCCTCCAAGCTCAAGAGACCCAGCTCCCTCAGCCTCTCCTCGTAAGGGAGGTGCTCCACCTCCTTTATCATCTTTGTTGCCCTACGCTGGACTGTCTCCAGCAGCTCCACATCCCTCTTGAACTGAGGAGCCCAGAACTGGACACAATACTCCAGGTGTGGTCTCACCAGGGCAGAGTAGAGGGGCAGAAGAACTACTCTTGTTCTGCTAACCACCCCTCTTCTGATCCACCCCAGGATGCTGTTGGCCCTCTTGGCCACAAGAGGGCGACACTGCCAGCTCCTGGCCATCCTGCTGTCCACCGGGACCCCCAGGTCCTTTTCTCCTTCACTGCTCTCCAACAGGTCAGTCCCCAGCTTATACTGGTACCTGGGGTTGTTCTTGCCCAGATGCCAGGCTCTACACTTACCCTTGTTATACCTCATTAGATTTTTCTCAGCCCATCCAGGTCTTGCTGCTTTGTGTCTCCATGTGAACATGGCTAGAAAGACATGGCTAGAAAGGTCAGCTCTTGTCAGGCTGTGTTACTTGCTGCTAGGTGGGTGCCTACAAGCTCTAGCAGTAGTAAGGAAGTGACAGTGTCGAGCGCAGAGGGAGCAGACTAGTTTGTCTGCTGTGAGACCAGTGCGGACATGTGCTCTTAGCAGAGCATGGGTGCTTCTTGAGCGTGCCAACGGTGACTGCTGGTGTGATACTGTAGAGCAATAAGGAAGCCTCAGAAGAGCCAAAGCAAGGCTTCTGAGGTGGAATCTTTTGGAACGCAGCTGGACGGGTAACTAAAGCGTTGTCTACTCGTTAAAGCATCTTACACTGGCATTGGAGCTGCTGTTTCCTTGCGAGGCTCTGAAGAGGAAATGCCTCTTCAGAGTTTTCTTGAGGGACACAGTTCAGAATCATACTCATTAGGGGTTGGAAGGGACCTCAATATATCATCCAGTCCCATGCCCCTGCCACAGCAGGATCCCCTAGATCCAGTTGCACAGGAACACATCTGGGTGGGTTTGAAACCTCTCTAGAGAAGGAGACTCCACAACCTCCCTGGGCAGCCTCTTCCAGTGCTCTGTCACCCTCCCTGGGAAGAAGGTCCTTCTCACATTAAGGTGGAACCTCCTATGCTCCTAGCTCACACCCACTGCCCCTTGACCTATCATTGGGTACGCCTGAGCAGAGCCTGGCTCCATCCTTCTGACACCCACCCTTCAAATATTTATAGACATCAGTGAGGTCACCCCTCAGTCTCCTTTTCCTCAAGTTAAAGAGACCCAGCTCCCTCAGTGTCTTCTCATAAGGGAGGTCCTCCACTGCCTTCATCATCTTCTGCACTGGGCTCCCTCCAGCAGCTCCACATCCCTCTTGAACTGAGTATAGGGCTGGGAGACAGTTGGACTGAATCTTTCAGGCCTCTTACAGCCAGACCTGTTCTATGATTCTCTGATGCGCTGGGAAATAGTCTGTCATGTTAAGTGTTGTAACAGTAGTGACTGTTTTTACTGGGAGCTCGCTGAACTTCCTGATGCCCTTAGGTGGACAACTTCTGTATCTTCACCTGGGACTTCTTTGGTAGTGCCAATGCTGTGTGAAGCCCACAAACACCCAGTGCTTTTGGGACCATTGCTTCTGTTTGGCATCCTTCGCTTCGCCAGGGGCCGTCTGGCTTATGTGGTGCCGTGTCTCTTACGGCAGACTCGTGCAGGTCGCTTCCTGCAGGTGCAGGTGGGCAGTACAAGGTTTCCTCTTCCAGTATTTTCTTGCAGCTTCTGATATTAGCTGCAGAGTCTGACTTGGATTCAAATCCAGTAATTACCGGAGTTGAGAAGCCGTCGGCTGCCTGCTGGCTCTGCACGTGTGTTTGCTGAAGCTCGCTCTCCAAATGAAAAACAAATCATTTCCCGGGTCTGCGGCTCGATAGTCATTTGCCGAGAAGTAAAATTAGATGCCTTGTTTACAAATGAAATAGCTCCGGAGTTTGCTCTGGCTCCACAGACCAATGTGCACGTGAAGAAACCTTGGGCAGACAGAATGACTCCAGCAGAGGTGATGACTTTGGATGGGGAGACCTCACACAACCTAAGAAATACCAGGAACTTGGGGCGTTTTGTGGGGACTTCTGTTACAGCAGTTGTTGTTGACACCTGCTCTGACCTCTTGCCCTGAGGACTGACTGCTGCCTGGGCACCCACTTACTTGTAGCTGTGCCTGGTGTTGGTGCAGTGTGTGCCTCACATCTGTCCTGTAGCGTGTGCCCTTCTGGTGATGATATGTGAGGCAGTGTCACAGTCACCCTTCTGTCCTGAGAGACAAGGTCTTTACAGATTAAAAATGATGCTTACGTTGGCCTTTGTGTTGGCTCAAGTGTGCAGAGGCCCTGGACTGGGCTGCCCAGGGTAGGGGTTGTCTCCATCCCTGGGGATGTGTTTAAAAGTATCTTAGATGTGGTGCTGGGGGATCTGGTTTAGGGGTGACCTTGTAGAGTGGGGTTGATGGTTGGGCTTGATGATCCCACAGACCTTTTCCAACCCAAATGGTTCTGTGGAAGGGAGGTGGTGTTTCGGATACCCAGGGTGCCAGTGGCCCTGTTGTTTGGCTGCTGTGTGTCTGCGTTTTGGTATCCATCAGATACTGGAAGTGTCTTTGTCATCACGTTCCTTCCCCCTTGTGTTTGTGGAAGAGGTCAATGATGTTTGCTGACAAGTTTCATACAGGGCATGTCCTTAAATCGTTTTGAATTGTGTGAGAAACCCATGAAGGGGAACAATTCCTTGTGAAACCACAGCAGTCTGAAAGCTAAGTCTCTGCCATTGTTCTGAGGAGCTTTGGTTAGGGTTTACTGCAATAGGGGCTGGAGGTGGGGTGAACCCATCTATTACTGGGGTCGGTAATGTATTCCCTTGGAAAATCCTTCTAGCACTGCAATCAAAAGCAGGTGTTCCTGTGCCTGTGGCTTGCACTTAGCCCTCCTGTGGGTTCATCGTGTGCAGTGCTGTGAGAGCTTGCAGAGTGTTCTGGCTACCAGCGAGGCTGGGCATCGCCATCAGTATTGAGTGGGTTTGGCTGTTAGTACCCTCCAGAGGTATTAGAGGACTGTGCAGAGGCGAAGCTCAAGGTTTGTGAGCAGAGTGTCTCTGCACTGCAAGAGTCTGCTGTCAGCACAGTCTTTGGGATGGGTCCTCCACGGCTGCGAAGCAATTCGAGGGTGGGCGTTGCAGACCATCCTCTCCTGCTGGAACAGAAACCCTTCTGACTTCTTTAATTTTGCTTTTGTTGAGGGGGCTGAGGTGATCCTGCAGGCACCGCTGGCATCTGCGGAGCCAGTTCCCGAGTCGCTGCTGCTCTTACAGCAGGGAGTGGGACTCCCTGAAGCCTGCAAAGCATTTCGGGCTCCCCGAGTCAGGACTGGACCCCCCCCCCGGCTGGGTGTGAACAAACACTGTCAGATAATCCAGCCGGTAGCTGGTTTCGTTATCGGTGCCCTTCTCCGCCGGCCTCTGAGGGAGGGCCGCATTGATGAATGTGGGATGCGGCGCCAATCTGCAGTAATCCTGTAACGGCAGCTGATGGGGACCTTTGATATGTTGATTCCTTTGCTCTTTGATTCCAGAAAGAGGCTGGGAGCTTGCATGATGAAGGGCTGCTTTTGTGTGTGGGTGCATTTGGGGGGGGGTCTGTGCTCTTTGGGGGAGCACAACTCTAACCGCTGGGGTGGCTGCTTCTACAGGAGGTGTCGTTCTGCTCCTGGGTGAGAATTCGCCTCTGCGGGTAGAGCTCCTCTGCGTCTGCCTGCTCCTTGTGCCTCGGAGGTCAGTGATGCAAAGGCTGGCGAGCGCCAGCGGCACAGCCAAGTATGGCCAGGGCCCGCTTGGGAAGAGTCATGGAGGACTTGGCTTTGTTCCCTGGCTTGAACAAAGCCCTGCCTGCTTCTGTCGGGAAGTGCTGCTGCTGGTTGTATGGCAGCTGAGACAAGTACCAGGGTTGCTGAACAGGTGACATCTCCTGTGGTGGAGCTGTCTCAGTATTTCCAAAAAGTAGTGACTACTGCCAGTGTCCAGGTGACTCATCTGCGGGTGTTGGACCAGTCAGTCTCTGTAACTGACCGTGAGCACTGTGCTTGATGACCTCCAGATCTCTGAGCAGCCACCCGTGTGAGTGGAGGCTGCCTTTAGCTCCTGAGCCTGCCTGTGCGGTTAGGCTTAGGTCAGGTGTGTGTGAAGTCGTCTCAGATGTGTTTCCTGGGTGCACAGGTAGCCCCGATTCTGCTGCCTGCCTAGTTGGGGTTAGCTTGCAGTCTCCTTGCTGTTGTGGTTCTGTGCATAAGGGCTTTATCTCTTCAGTGTGTCCTGCTGTGTCAGATTTACCTCTCTGCTCCTCAGTGCTGCTTCAGTGCTGGAATCGTGGGACATCGGGGATAGGAAGGGACCTCGCGAGTGCTCGGGCTGGGCTGTCTTCGGGCTCGGCTGCGCCGCAGGGCTGCGGGCTCCCCTCGAGCTGGGGGTCCGCTGCGCTGTGCAGAGCGGCTCTGAGCAGGGCCCAGGCACGTGCAGGCAGCGTGTGAAGGGAGGAAGGCTTTGCTGCCGGTCTGTGGGGGAAGCAGCGATGTGGCATCAGTGGGCTCCAGGAGACATGATCAAACCATATTGTTCTGCTGGCAGGAAGGAGGTGGCAGGAGGAAACCGGTCTGTGGGTGGAAGTTAAAAGGTGTCCCATGACATTTGACAGAGGGGAAGACATATGTTGTAGGCTCATGGAAGCAAAGAGGAGAAAGCAGTCAGGAGCTGGCTGTGTTTCATGTGCTGGAGCAGCCTAGGCTGGCTCTACTGAGCTGCTTCACACCCTTCTGCATTGGTTTTCTGTGGTAGCTTCTGCTAGTGATTTCTGGGGCAATTTCCACTCCTTCAGTCCTGACAAGTGTTTTGGTACCTGGCCTCTTCAAAGCCAAGCTGCAGCCTAAACCTGTTGTGGTCTAGTGCTCTTTGGTTGTGTGTCGTGTCCTCGCCCTGCACCCAGGCTTCGTCTTCACTGCTCGTGCAAGTGGGTGTTTTGTCGGTTGTGTTTTGCTCATGGAAGTCTGCCCTTAAGTCTTCCCCAGAGGCTCATTCTGTGAGGGCAGTAGGGCAGGAGAAGAGAGATGCTTCTCCATGTCAGGCTCTGGAATCTGATAGGCAGCTTTCTGGAGAGAGATGCCGTTAGTGCTTCTGGAGTAAAAAGTTTCTGGGACGGGGCTGTGAACTCGGTTCTAAGTGGAAATTAACTGGGACTTTCCTTTCTTAACGTGACAAAGGAAGCTGGACTAGGGGGGTGATAGGTGATGCTGGCTGGGGGAGGCTGGAGAAGACACGGGCACCAAGGGGAGGGGAAGCCGTGTGTGACAGAGCAGTTGCTGTGGAGCTTGAGGTGAGCCAGAAGGGATGTTCCCCGTAGCTTGTGTCTTGGGTAGCCGGAATTGGTCACTTGATGACCCAGGGCACCCGGGGCTGGTGGTGAACATGCTAGAACGCCTTTGCGTAAAGTCTTCACCTCCACAAGCAGTGAAGATTTTGTTTTAAAATAATATGGAGCAGCGATAGGCTTTCGCTCCCTTTGACTGCTGTTCTGTTCCATTCCTGATGCTGCTTTATTGCCTTGAGGAAGTCCTCCTTCATAGCCTCATGCTGAAGAAATAAACTGGCTTAGGGCAAACTCTGCTAGAACTCAGAGGAGCCGGCTGGTTTTGGTGCCGGGCTGGGCAGTGCCCGCTCTCCTGAACACCTCCAGGCTGTTGGTGCCTCAACCAGCAGTCTAACACTCTTCACATTAGTCAGCTGCAGTTAGCTAATACAGTGCTAAGTGTATTAATTTGTCTGGTTAATCACCTAACTGTTCTTCAGTTTCTAATAGAGAGATGTCTTCCATGAGTCGCCTTTTTGTTTCATGACCCGAACCCGGAATAGTTTTTTTCCATGTATTTTCAAACAGCTTTTACTGAGAACCCTGCCTATCGGGGAGAGCGGGTGTGCGTGGGCGCCTCCGGCTTTGTTGCGAGGCGTGCTTGCAGGGACGTCGAGCTCTTCATCAAAGCTTCTAGCACTTATGTCCGTGGACTTGTCTGTGTGGTCATGGAAGCACAAAGCCGAGCGGGCGATGCCGGCGTCCCCGCAGAAGCGGATCTTTCCTGACCCCGACCCCCAGCGAGTCCGTGAAGGGTTTAAGGGTTTGGATCGCCGGAGCACAGAAGGACAAAAGGCAAGGTGGCAAATACTGTGGAAAAGGGAGAGCTGCCACTTCAGCGCTTGCATCTGAGCCTGGCTCTGAAGTGCTTGATAGCTTCTGCTGTGCCACAGGCACTGCTGGTGGACAGTAGTCAGCAGGTTTGTAGAGACAGACCCATGGACCCTTCTTTTCCTGTCTGTTGAAGCATTAAAAAGTCTGCAGATAGAAATACTGGCGCGAGCGTTCTGCGTGAGCTGCTGTGGCAGGAAGTGACGTGAGGTGTGTTGGTCCTGGCTGGCTGGAGCTCAGCCGTGTGCCCGTGGCTGCCTGTGGCAGCGCTCCCGGCAAGTGACAATGCAGTGCCCTGCGCTTGCAGGAGCCAGTGTTGAGCTAAACCTGTCAGCACTAGTGAGAAGGTCTTGAACTAAGCAGTCGAGCTGCGCATTCCCACCAGCTGGGCTCCTGGCGAGTTACCACACATCTCACTGCGTCGCTGAGAGCGGAGTTAAACTGGCGTTTGCTCAGAAGCCGTGCCGCTCCATAGCAGTGCTGTCTGGTCCTGCTGTCGGGTCTGGTTTGCGAGTGACAGCAGGGGCACGGCAGCAGCCTCTCGCGCTGCTCTAACCTTTACAGTGCGCTTGCCTGGCGCAGGCAGCCCTTCTGTCTCTGCCCAGAGTCCTGGAGGTACAAGCAAGGTGATGAAAGGACCAGCCAGCAAGTGAGATCTGGAAGCCTTGAAAAGGTCAGGGCAGCAGGCTTGGGTCTGTCTGTCATAGTTACAGCTGACCCAACACTAAGGAACTGCGGGCAGTGTGGTTTTGAATGTCGGTAGGAGTGCTCCAGCAGTTGGCTAAACGCTGGCTCTGCTGGGTGACACCTTTGCTCGTGGGCTTTCTGTTGCTGCTACGCAGAAATTGCAGAGTTCAATAGACCTTCTGCTTTCTTTGCCGCTGCGGGGTTTATGGCTCCTTGGTTCTCCTGGACATGCCTGAGCTCATGTGGCAGCTGTGGTAGCATGGCAAAGACTGGGGGGGTTACTCCTGATGGCATCCGTGGAGCTTAGCTGAGCAGGAAGCAGAGTAGTGGGGCTACCCCTTGGGTTTGCAAGGTGCTGATTCTCAGGACAGTGAAGCATCAGCAACTCGCTTGCCTGTTTGAGTCCTGCACTTCAGTCGGGCAGGTTCATCTGTGTCCTTGGTGGACACAGTCAAAGGAGCAGGGGTTTTGGGGATCCAAAGTAAAGACCAGCTTGTCATAGGATCAAGGGGAGATGGGACTGTGTTGACGATATCCCTGTGCAGCAAGGCTGTTTCAGCTGTATCTGCTGGATGCCTGAAGCCTCCCAAGCTGTGGCTCCTGGAGGCTCACTTGACGAGCAGTCTGGGCACTCATCTCTTTGCTAAGGTCATGTTTTTGCCTTAATGTCTACTGTGGATCTCTCACAACACTGGAATAGCTTCTGCTTGATGGGTGCTGGTCTGTGAAAACAATTGATTCCTTTAATCTTGGTAGCCACGTCTTGTCTAGGTCCAGCCTGGTCTCCTCTCCTGCAGGTGAAGTCTGTCCTTGAGCTGTGTGCTCTTTCTAATGACTGAAGTGAGATCCCACCAAAGCAGAGCATCTGAACTTTGAAATCCAGTGTTAGTCTTGCAGACCTCTTGTCCTTCTGTTAGAAGGAACTAGATGTGAGGAGGGAGGCTGCTGTGTTTTGCTGGGCTGGCTCCTTCTTCACAGGCTGCGGAAGTCAACTGTGCTGAAAGCAACTTGGCTCTCAGACCACCTGGGGTGGCTACAGCGGTGAGAGAAGAGTCCCTGTGACGCACCGGGGTGCGCGTGGCGGCGCAGTGCCAGAGGAAGATGCTAGAGTTTGTTTGCTTAGTCGTGCTGGATTGCTCTGAAGCTGATCCTGTGGAATGGTTGTTAATTAGCCATTGATGCTCTTCTACATGTCCCTCCTTTGGAGAACCTGGGCGGCATAATGTGCCGTAATTAGTTCTGTGCCACTTAATCAGTTTACAGCTCAGCCTGTCTTGGGAAGGGCTTTATTGCTCCTTTCCATTTAGCAAAGCAGTCTGCTGACAGTGTGGAGCTCCCTGACGTGGGAGGCATTAATCCAGTCTTCCCAGTGAGCTGCGTCTAGCGGCTCAACTGTCAGCTGTGTCCGAGACGTGTGGCCTTGTGCCTTCCTTGCTGCTTCCCCACTCCTGTGTGGAGAAGGGAACCAAGGCCTAATGAGAGAAGGTCATGAAATGCAGATGGTTGTGTGCTTTAGTACAAACATCTGAGACAACAGCTAGTCTCTGAGCCAGGACAGTTGCGCTGCCAGGGAGGAGGTCGCCCTGACAACAGGGGCATCTGGCGGGGCCCCGGTGTGAGCAGAGTGGTGGGGCAGCACATGAGGGGAGAGCCTTAAAGATGCTGGAGGAGCAGGAGGTCAGTCCCTTGTGCTTCTCAACGACTTCCATCGGCTCCAGGTGAGCTGCCTCAGGAGTTGTGTGAAGGTGGCTTTCTGTGCCAGTTGCCAAGGGCAGGTAGGACCAGACGAAAGACGTCTGAGAAACAGCCGAGATCCAAGGCTGTAGCTTCTGGTGAGCTGCTGCTTTCTTGGCTCTTACAGGGGGCAGAGTAGGAGTGTTTTGTTTCCCAGGAAGTGAACTGTGTGCTCCTGGAGAACAACACCCTCCTGTTGGTGTTGTGAAGGGAGACTGGGGATGCAGCCCAGAGCGCTGGGAACTGGTGAAGTGACAGCAGGTTCTGGCTGACAGCTGCCGGTGCTGGACGGGCGTCCTTTAGGGTAGTGTCTAGCCACCCTCAACCAGGGTTGGCGCATCAGAGTTTGACAGTGAGCTGTGCCAGACCCACTGGTCCAGTTCCTAAAGAGGCTTTTGAAACCAGGGGAAACCCACGTGCTCTTGAGATCGGGTGGGCATGCAGTAAGCTGGACAGGCCCTCCAGCAGAGAAGTCAGACAGCTGTGGAGCAGTTGCTAGGCACAGCTAGCAGATCTAGTGGCTCTTAGCCCTTTCAGGATGTACAATTGAGGGGCTGAGACTCACAAAGGAAAAGAGATTGCTGGGAGCTTTAGAAGAACAATTCTTACTGAGGAGTGGGAGTCAAGGCTCAAATGCTCAGAGTTCTCCCTCTGAGCTTTTACCTCCCCTTTCTGCTGTGGGTTTGTACAGGCTGTTCTGGTGGGAGAGCTCAGGCTGGAAGGGATATTTAATACAACAGTGGTAAGTAATGGAGCGATGATACTTAATTGGTGGTGGTGCTTGATAGTGATGGGCCAGTCAGTTTGCTGACTGTCCGTGAACAGATGCTCTGGCAGAGCCCGGGGAGTTCGTCTGAGGGCATCATCCGGGCTCGGACACCTCGTCCTGTCACTTGACACCCTGAAAATCCAAGGAACACTTGCAGTTGGAGAAGCAAGTCCTGCCCAAGTACCTGAGACTTGATTTCTGCCTCGGTCTGAAGGGTGGTGGCTCACGAGGGCAGTCGGGAAGGAGGGAAGATGTGAGCGTGGCTGCAGCCTGGGTGCACTGCAGCTAGAGCTGCCTGGCCCATGGGTGTGGAAGTGGGCTGCCCCATCCCCAGCGAGCTGTGCTGGTGCCACTGTAGAGAGGGCAGCATCTTACGCCGCATTTAGAAACCCACCACAGCAGAGTAGTGAGATAACTAGTGTTTTGGGACAGAGCTGTTGCTGCTCTGAGAAGCTGGAGTGTTTTGTCAAACGGCAGTGACAAGCACGTCCGTGGCTTTACCGAGCTGGTGTGAGAACCATGCCTCTGCTGCTTCCCCGGTAAGTGCCTGGCTGCGTTCGCCTCTGTTCCCTTCTCTTCTCTTGGGGAGCATCGCTCCTGACACCTGGTTGCTGGGTCCCTGTGCAGTCAGACTGAGCAGAGCGCTGCTGTGCAATGGGCTTTGTCCCAGCGCTCGCACGAGGCTTCTTGCAGTAAGATCGGTGGGTCCAGCTGGTGGTGAAGTTGCCACCCGAACCACAGGGGTGGGTGGCTCACTGGGCTAACCTGTATGGGCTGCTGGGAAAAAGAGCTAGAACAAACAGCAGCGGGGTGCTGAAGCCTCTTGCCCAGGACCCAGCTGGAGCACTGATCGCAGTGATGTGATGGTCTCTCATGTTAGTGGGTGTAAATTGGGTGCTGCTCACATTTGAAGCCCCCTGCCATGGCAATGAGTCCATGGAACCACAGACTCCGTGAGGCTGGAGAAAAACCCCCTGGCTCATCCAGCCCAACCCAGGACCTGACATCACCACGGTCACTCAGACCAGGGCACACAGTGCCGCATCCAGCGTGTCCTTCAACACCTCCAGGGAGGAGTCGGGTGGGGAGTGTGGTGTGGAGCCCTTCTACACACAATCAGCTTGTGTCTCACGGGCTGGGCTTCTTTTGCTGTCCGTAAGGTACTTCAGAAACGTGAAAACCAAGGAGATGCTACTTTGAAAGGTCAGAGTTGCCACCTTGGCAAATGTTTCAGTCTCCTCCTTTAGTGTGTGGGAGTCTGAGGTCTGGAGCTGGCCACAAGAGAGCTGTCATGACGTGGTAGCTCTAGACAGGCGTGTGCCTGCAGGTCTGTGCTCATACGTACGCGACGCAGCGGGACTGCTGCTGCTTCATTTTGCTATGTCCAGCGGCTGTTCAGTGCAGCTGTGCAGCCTGAGCATTGCTGCATCTTTGCCATTACTGGTGGCTTTAGTTGCCCCTGTTGCAGGGTTGCTGAAACCAGTGCAAGCCTTCAGCTGTACCTGTAGGCAGTTTGGTGGGTCAGAAGTGGGAAGGGTTTGGGTGATGCTGCCTTCGGTTCCTGGTGGGTGTGCTTTAGCTCCTGGCTCTGCCTTGCAAGGTTCCTCATCGTAGTGACGGTGACTGCTGCTCCAGAGGCAGGAACAACCTGCCTCCGGGTCCCAGAGTAAGTTCTTGCCTGTTGACGGCGAGTTACGGTCATGTTGCCTCGGAGCCCCCTGGAGTTTGGGAAGCTTTAGCCTGCCTGTACGGGTGCCCGCGTGAGCTCTGGCAGCACCGGGCTCTGACACGTGTTCTGAGACTCTGCTGTCTCCCCTTTACTGTGTTGTAAAGGTCCTTGTCTGAAATGCAGAATGCTGAAGTTATGCTGTCAGAAGTCACAGTTATGTTGTTTTGAAGAAGCACCCACATTTCCAGAGGGGTGCCTGTTGCTCTCAGTGAGATCTTGGGGGCAGCAGTTTACAGCAATTCTGCTGCGACAGCACATTGGTGGGTGTCACGGCGCTGCAAGTGCCGAGTGGTGGCACGTGTCCTGCCAGCCTGTCGGGCAGGCCTGGCTGTCCACAAGGCATTGTAGAATCGAATCACTAGGGATTGGAAGGGACCTCAAATGATCATTAGTCCAACCCCCCTGCCACAGCAGGATCACTTAGTCCAAGTTGTACAGAACACGTGCAGGTGGGTTTTAAACATCTCCAGTGAAGGAGACTCCACAAGTCCCCTGGTCTTTCTTCATGCTCTTTGCAGCTGTTTGATTCTGAGTAGATGGAGGGCCCCGTTGGATGAGGCAGTAGAGATGCATGTGAGGATGGGCCCCAGTGCAAAGTGGGACAAGGGCAGTATGTAGAGAAGGGAAGAACAGGAGGATTGTAACTGCAGTTTGGAGGAATGGGCTGTCGGTGTGCGTGGTGCACAGACCGTGGAGGCGATGCGCTCAGACTTGTTGGGGTGGGCTTACGCAGCCAAAAGTGCTTCTGAGTGGTGACCCTTGAGGGGGTGGCATTGACCCTGCAGCTCCCTGTTTGACTGCCAGCAGTCCTTGTGCAGAACTGGTTTGTCTGGAGCACGGGGCTCCTTGCTGTCCTGGGATCTGAACTTTCCGTGTGGCCTTCTGTTCTAGCTGAGCTCTTAGCGCTTCTGCTCCTGAGGCCACAGGTGTGGGGAGCTGCCTGTGGGCTCGGTTTGCGTGTTGGCTGCTGCAGAGGGCTCGCACGGGCCCCGGGAAGTGAACAGCAGCTCGTTCTCGGAACAAAAGCACAAATGTGTCTCTGCAGGCACATGAATGCAAAGGGATGGGTGCTCCCGCCTTGTCTCGGGTGCTGGTCTGGGGCTTGTGATTTTGTGGCTGCACCTAACTCAAGGCTCACTTGGGCTGGCAACGGCAGCTGGAGCAGCACCGGCTGCAGGAAGTGGCTCATCCGTCCAGTGCTTTGGCTCCCTCTGGGCAGCTTGCTTGTCTTCGCTTGCTGTGTGCCAGCCTACGGTGGGTTCCCACCCAGACAGAGCACCTTGCTGTTCAGCCTTCTGCGCCGAGCTGCTGCTCTCATGTAGCATCTTGATTTGCACTCTGGTCATAAAACAGGAGAGTAAAACCTGTGTGTGTGTTGGGACAATTAGCCAATTTGGAAGGAGAATTGCCCTAACTACCTGTCTGTGCCTGGTGAACGGCTGCGACGATTTTGTTTAGCGTCAGCTAATTGCATCTCCAGCAGGAGAGCTGAAGGTGACTGCGCTGGATTCTGTCTGATTGAATGGTAACTGCCTTATGAATTTTTAATTTCTGTGATGCTGCTTGATTGCTCCTTCATCCTGTAGTTTACTGCTGGGGAGGCTGGAAATTATATTGCTGGCCAGGCGTCGGAGGGCATCCCGGCGCACTGCAGGAGGCTGCAGCAGCTCCCAGAGCAGTGAGTGACGGTGCCAGTCCAAGGGCTTATCGCTCACTTTCCAGAGGATCCGAAAGTCTGTTGAACTGGTGCATTTGGGACTTGGGCAGTCGAACACTGGTAGAGGTTGGAAAAAGGCCCCCGGGATCAGCAAGCCCAACCATCGGCCCCATGCTACAAGTTCACCCCTGAACCAGATCCCCCAACCCCACTCCAGGGATGGGGACTCAGCCCCCACCCTGGGCAGCCCAATCCAGGGCCTGAACGACTCTCTCTGGGAGGGATTTCTTCCTGATGGCCAGTGTGACCCTCCCCTGTTGGAGCTTGTTCATGTGTTTCAATAGGCTGTAGCTGGCTGAGGTCTGGATCACAGCTGTTCAGGGAGAGCTGCAACAGCCAAGCCAGTAATGTGCAGCGGATAACCTGTGTGATGAGGTCCTCCTCTCCTCCTCTTACCAGCTTGTCTCTGAAAGCAGAGCAGACCTTCTCAGCTCCCCTCATTAACTGATGCTGGTGTTTGTTTGGGGGGTGGCTCTTGAGCAGTGACTTGCCTGCAGTTTGTCAGGGTTTAAAGTGCACGGAGTCTTAATGGGTCTTTGACTTTGCTGGTGGGAGCGTGATTTCTTTTCATGTCCACATGGAGATGGAATCAGTTCCTGGTGTGACCCTGTGTTCTGTGAGAGCAGTTCTGGGGTGGCTTTTATCTGACCGGTGTGGGAGCAGCAGCAGTTGGCTTCAGCCTCTGGAACCACTGTAACTGATGGCACCAACAGTCGGTGCCCATCAGCCTGCTGCTTCACCTGCTGGGTGTCAGTTGCTTCTGGTCCCCTCCTTGAAAGAGACGTTTGGAGCAGAAGATGACTGTCTGTTTGGACGGCTCTCTGTGGGTAGCAATTTCCTTTTGCCAAGAAGAGAATGCCTTGTTCCTGGAGCTAGCCTGGTGCCTGAGGGATGCAAAATAAATGGGACAAGAAAGTCTTGTTCTGTTTAGAAAAGTCTTTATCGGGGGCTCCCAAGAGTCTCTTTTGCTCTTGGATGGGGATCCCTGTTGGGGAGCAACTTCTTGTACTTGTTCTATAGCTGTTACGGGTTCAGAAGTTTCTGGTGGGGAGATTGGACTAAATGAACTTCCGAGGTCCCTTGCAACCCCTGGTGCTCTGTGATCCTGTTCTGGTGCTGTCAAGTGCCCCTTGTGCTTCGGAAAGATGGCTGGGGAGGAGGGAGGAGAAAGCAGCGGTGTGTTGGCCTCATCAGTGTTAACAACCAAACAGCCACCAAAGAGTCAGCCCCATAAAATCCCATGTAGGTGCTGCAGGCATTTACCACCAGCAGGATAATCACTGCAGGGTGCTCGGGCGGTAAAGCCACACGTGCTGAACGGGTTCAAATCCCACGCTTGAACCAAAGGCCCCCTAGAACCCTGAGGGAAAGCAGACGAGGCTTTGAACAGCACCAGAGCCCTCAAACCTGCCACCCAGCAGTCAGTGAATGTCCTACAGCACAACCTGGAAGCGATGCCGCGGGCCTGTGAAGGCTTCCTGGGGTCCTGTGTGGCTCTGTGAGGTCTGACTCTCCAACACCTTTGTGCTCCCACAGTTGATGCTGTTGGCTTTTCCTTGCTGGTGTGTCTTGTAGCCAGGTGCTTGGAAAGCAGAGGGAAGCAGCAGCTTTCTGTGGAGCTTGGTGCCTGAAGCAGGGCACTGATGGGTAAAGAGGGAAGGAAGAATAAGCAGGATGAAGAGAAGGTCCCAAGAACCATTTGGATCAGGTGTGCCCTTGTCTCACAAGACACTTCCGTGTCCGTTGGGCAAGTGGCAGGGTAAGTGTCAGTGCCTTGATTCCAAAGCAGTCCCTACCACAGGCTGAGCTCCTCTGAGCCATCCTCAGCACAGACTGCTGCTCGGAGAGGAAATCCAAGCTCAGCTGGTTCTCCTCTTGTGCACAAGAGTAAGCAGTGAGAGTTGTGAAGGTTGGGTCTCCTGGACCAGCTTTGTCTTGGAAGGCTCTGCAGAACTGAGCCTGGAATTGAGGTTAAATTGCCATCAGTCCTCCCAGTCTGTGTAGTGGTTCCTGCATCTTGGTGAGGATGGGGCAGAGCACAGATGAAGGCACAAGGGCTGACAAGCGGGCACAGGTGTCACTCTGCCTTGAGGCTGCGAAGCAAGTTTCTGGGGCTGCTGATGGGAAGTGCAGCAGAGTGCCCTGCGTAGCGTTAACCATCAGCCTATTGCCAGCCATGGTCTTGCTTGTGGTTTGAAAAGCACCGGTGCTTGAGCTGCGTCTTTGTCACAAGTGAGAGGCAGTGAAGGTGCGCAGTGAGGTGGAGGGAGAGAAGTGTTTCCAGGCTGCAAGTAAAAGCTGACCACATAGGAAAAACTGTCTGTCTGGTGCAGGCAGGTTTTGTGCAGGCTCACAGAACGTTAGGGGTTGGAAGGGACCTGGAAAGATCATCCCGTCCAGTCCCCTGCCACAGCAGGATCCCCTGGATCCAGTCATTAGACTGGAATGGACCCTGAAAGATCAGCCAGCCAAACTTCCCTGCCACAGCAGGATGCCCCAGATCCAGTATCACAGGATCAGTCCAGGCAGGTTTGAACTGTCTCCAGAGGGGGAGACTCCACAACCCACCTAAGCAGCCCCTTCCATGGCTCTGGCACCTTCACTGGGAAGAAGGTCCTTCTTACATTGATGTGGAACCTCCTCTGTTCCCACTCCCACCCACTGTCCCATGTCCTGTCTCTGGGAGGATGCCTTGACCTGTCAGGATGCAGACTGATGCAGCCTTCACTCAGTTGCAGACTCGGGAGCACCTAGATGGAGGAGTAGTCCTTTTGGGGTGCCTCCTCACCACCTGGAGTGCATCCTTTTTCCAGAGCAGTGGGGGGGTCTTTTGGCTGGTGCGGCCACTCGTGGCAGAGCACTGGTGCTGCTGCTGTAGCTGTGTTATGAGGCACTTGCCAGTCTTCCCTTAACCCCAGATTCCTCTAGGAAGTTTTAATAAAACTTGACGGGAGGCAACAAGAACTTTTGTGGGTATTTTTATCACTTTTTTCCTTCTATAAATCTCATTTCTCTTATTTTCTCGTTTCAAACTCTTTGGACCTGGTTCAAATCCTCACTCTATTTTGACGATATTTATGGATCAAAATAATGTGATTTCCATGGCAACTGCTCCAGGTTTTTGAGCAAATATCAGCTTTGAAGGTGCCTTCTCGTTTTTGGGTTTGCATTTGGTGCCTGTTTGAGTGACCCCGGGAGGGCTTTAGATCCCAGTTGTAAACAGAGGACTTAATTTGGAGAAAAGCAAAGTTCAAAGCGGCACGGAGAGTTCACGGTGCTGGCTCCAGCTGGGGGGGTCTCTTAGACTCCTGCTTTGTCCTGGAGTGCTGAAGCCTGCCCTGCTTGCCAAGAGCAGGCTTTAGCATGAGAAATGAGATGTTTCGTGTCGTCCTGTCACTTCATTGGTTCTAAATAGCTCTTCTGAAAGAGTTGTTCTTGTTTATGGTTTGAGGGCTGCCGGCTGCCTGTGTGGCGGTGATGCGTAGGCTGTGGGTAGATTATGTGGTGGAGATGGAGCCGCACAAGTGTTTGCACTGCAGTGGGTTTCTTTGTCTAACGGTCCCCTTCCAAGTGAGGAGCCGCTGTAGTTATCACAGCTCCTTCTTTGTGTGTGGAGGCGATGGAGATGCTTCCTGCCTGCCAAAATAAGGCTGCACGCGCAGTCGCTCAATTTGAGGTCCTTATTTTTATACTGCGAGATGGTTCTAAGGATCCAACCGAAGCAGAAGCGATCTGGAAATCCTTCAGCGGTTGTTTTCACGTGAGGAGCTGTGCAAGCGGTGTGGTCTGGGCAAGACGGCTGGGAGTGCGAGCACTGCAGACACCGGCTGCTTGTGCTGTGGAGCAGCTGGGAGGATGGGATGGGAATGCTGGACATGCCGGCTGAGAAGCTGATGTTGCTCGCAGGGTAGGAGAGAGCTGTCTTGGCAACTATCTGTTGCCCTCTCGTGTGACTCTCTACCACTGGTGTCTCGAGGAACGACGCAGGGTCCCTGCAGGGTGCAGCAGCAGGGTATTATCCCGTGATAGCATTTTGGCTTTGCCCCATAATCCAGAGTTGCCTGAAGGGAAACCTGGGGCTGCAGAGGCACTTTCTAGTTGTCTTCTGTGTGGAGGGAACTTGTCTTTTGGTGGGAGCAGGTTTGGGTTGTGAGCAGCCCCCCCGCACCTGTTACTGGTGGCGTTGGAAGCATTGTACCATCAGTCGCTGACTTTGGGGTGACCAAACTAGTTACAGTAGACAGCGGCACCAAGGCGAACAGCTGGGATCTGTGCTGAGTAAGGAAACTCCGGAGGGCTGCCACTGGGGTCCAGTGCCATTGCTCAAGGTTGTAGTCCCTTTCTGCTCCTTTTTCCTCCCCCAAATCCAGGGAGAGCAGGGTGCACCCTGAGATTTGGTGGCTCTGTGCTTGCACAGGAGCCTCATCTGGTTAGTGGTGTTGGAGCTTATGGGTGCAGATCTATGGGTTGCCCTGGTTTTCTGCTGAGTGGTTGCTGTTGCTCCTGACTGAGCTGGTGGCCCCAGCTGCTGCAGTGGCCCTTGTGTACTTGTGTGCTGGGCACACAGGTGCCAGCCACTGCGCTCTGAGGGCTTTGACAGGAGGGGTGTGTGGTGGGTTGTTGCTGCCAGCTGGCAGCCCTTTGCAGTGTTTGAAGTAGCCATCAGACAGCCCTGGCGCTGCCCCTTGCACCAAGTCCCCGTGGCCACACCACGCTGGGGAAGAAAGGGCGAGAGAAATGCAGAAGAGAGCACAAAGCCTTTCTGGAAGGATCTTGATCAGCAGCTTTTGAATCTGCTGGTATCTGGATCATTTGTGGAGCATTAAGGAGGAGAAGAAAGCCTCAGAATCCTTCTTGTGTTTTTCTGTGTTGCCGCCCACATCGTCAGCTGCTGCCGCTGCTTCTGGCTGCGGTGCTGTTGGTCGTTAAAGGAAATAACTGAGCAGTAGCTTTGGCTACTCGGCTCCTCTGCAGCCTCGGAGGCTGGTGGTCTCACGTGGCTGGGATGCCTGGCTGCTGGCAGTGATGCCCTTCAAAGAGACAGGCAGCAACAGGCTTTTTCAGTTGGGTCTTCCCAATTCCCTTTGTCGCTCTGCTCCCTGGGGAGCTGGGGCAGGTCTGTTTGCAGTGGGTTTCGCGGACATGTCTGTCTGTGTGAAGGGGAGCCCTTGGCTCAATGCCATCAATTTTGCCCTGTTCTCCTCCTTAAATGTAATCATCTTTTAAGGCTTCTGTGGGAGGCTTCTTGTGCTTGGGCAGATGGTTTTGCCTCTACTGGACCCAGCTGCTGCTCTTCCCGTGGGCAGGTCACACGTGGAATGTGGCGGGAACGAAGGCAGAGTGTCACTAGACACTAGAGAAGGCTCTTCGGTTGCGATCGTTTCACTCAGCTTCACGTTTGAACTATGATGCTGGAGTAGAGGAGAAGCGGGGAATTGCCCAACATTAGGGATTGGGAGGGACCTCAGAAGAATGCTGCTACCTGTAGGTAGCTCCCTTTCACCTTCTGTTTGGCTGGTGCTCAGCAGTTCTCCTCCAGGACAGCACTGCTAAGTCAGAGTAAAACTGGTGAGAGAGTTTCTAGCATTGGTCTGGGTGGTGGTTGGTGGACTTGAAGCAGTGCACAGGAGCAGAGAGCCTGTTTGCCCATTGCCATGTGGTGTTTGGAAAGCAATCTGTGAAAAACAGCTTCCATCCCTGTAACTTGTGTCTTGTAGGATGCCCCTTGTTTCACCAGTGTGGAAGGGCTGGTCTTGGGTTTGTCTGCCCTCACCGTTCTTACTGTCTCTAGCGGTCCCCATGGAGTGCCCATCTTTGAGTTTAATGCGGAGCTTGACCGGCTCTTGCTTGGCTGGGCTGCACAGGCACCTCAGCCTGGAGGGACCCTCGAGTTAGCAGCTCTGTACTTGACATCCTCCTGCCTCGCACTAGGAAAAGCAATAGATGGTGTCACGGCTTTACCTGTATAGACCACAGCCAAGAACTGGCTCTCCTGGCACGTACTGAGTGCTGTAGGGCCCCTGGAGCCTGGTTTGGCTGCATCCTGGCCATGACCTCAGTGTTTGGGTGGAGTGTTCTCCTCCTGGGAGAAACCCAGCAGTAGATTCCAGTGCGGTTGTGCTTGCTAACCATGGATGAGAACTGAATGGCTGCGGACTTATGGGTGGGATCTGTGAGTGGAAAAGATGTGAAGTGCTTGGGACTGCTTTTGTCTCTTGAGATCAAGGCTGCAGCACACTGGTGCTGAGACTGTACCAGGGAGGAAGTGTTCAAAACTGTCCAAGAGAGGGGCAGGGACACCTGCTTTTTCAAGGAGACAGTCCATCTGGCCAAGTCTTTGTTCAATAGTGGATTAAGAACAAATTCCAGATGTGCCCTGCAGCTGTAGTTGTCCTGTTGGTGAGTAACAGGACAACTCTGTGTGCGGGCACTTGATCTGTCCTATGGCTCTCAGCGGAGACAAGAATGGGGGACCAACTGGGGCTGGTTCAGAACTTCTAGCTGGGTTCACAATGGAGTGCTTGACTGCTTGATGTTGGAGCTTTTCTGATGAGGGTAGGAGACAGTCCCAGAGACTCCCTCCAGCAGCTCCTGCTGGGTGTTGCCCAGTTGATAAGAGCAGGGTCTGTGCTTTAATGTGGTGACGAACATCCTGGTGGAGATTCTGGCAGTTCCCTGTGCGCTCTGCAGCCGTACTGCCCAGAGCTTGCCAGGCTGAGCAAGCATCACCTTAAGTAGTTGGCAGAAACTGTTCTCTGTGAGTCCGGGGAGAGGAGATTCCGAAGCTGGAACTTGATGCCAGTGGTGACGGCTGCAAAGAAACCCAACGTAAACAAGCCACAACCCCCCCAAAACACAACAGCTGGAGATGCAGGCAGTAGGATGATGGTGTTGAGGCTCTTCGGGAATCACTAGAACTGGTTTCAGTGGGACAGAAGAACTGGCTTTGTGCGGAGGAGGAGGACCCGAGCGCCCTGGCTCAGCACAGCAGAGGTTGTGGGCGCTGGACGTGGTGGTGCTGGACTCGGTACCTGGCTCTCGCTGACTCTGGTGCTCGCCTGTCTGTGTTGGTGCTTATCACCCCTGGGCTCTCCTGTGCCAAGCCTTTCGGCTGCTCGGGCTTTGATGGTGCTTCTCTTTACTGAACGCCCCTTATGCTCCCACCGTGACTGTTGATTTCAGATCCTTTGGGAAGGAAGCGGCGCCAAGTCTCCTATCGCCAACATTTAATTGACGTTTTATTCGTGTAATTTATTTCAATTGCAGGACTCGATGCCGTTTAAACACCAATTACTTCCCCATACTGCGTGTCAGTAGCTGTGTCGCGATGCGTCGTGCATGGCAACGAGCTCATCTGAAGGCCTGCAATGCTGAGCGGGGACAGGAGGGTTGTGCAGTAATTGGGTGGAGTGGGAGCACTGGTGGGATCACTGGAGTGGTTTGGGGGCTTCTGGCCGCATGAAGCCAGGGTCATGTTGTTACAGAACTTGGTTGGTCTCACGCCGAAGCGATGCCTGGCGCTTTGATGTGCCCGAGTGCCTGACTGCTTTGCCAGGGTGAGCTAACCCCACACTGAAGCACCAGATCTGTTTGGTTCCTGTGCCATCTTCAGAAGTTAGTACTGACTGCTAGTGGTGGTGGTTGTGCTCTGAGTGCTGATGCTGGGCACTGCCCTGGGCCTTGCAGCGCGTTCCACAGCAGCATCACGTCGCCGAGGGGTTTTGGAAAGCGCGGGTCCATTTGTAGAGCAGAATGATCTGTAGACAGCAGCCAGGGCTTGGAGGTCTGTCGGGTCTGCTGTGCTGCTTTCTCCGTGGGCATCAGACACAAGCAGTGTCTGATGAAGAAGCCTGGTCAGTGAAGATGAGCTTGGTCGTGAAGTGCAGACCTCACTGCACTGATACCCGAAGCTTCTGGATGGTCGCGTGATGAACAGCTAAGAAGCGAGTGTGTAGCTTCTCCTCTTTGCTTTCCTTACGGGATGAAACTGGTGATGGAGTCATGATGCTTTTCAGGCGCGAGAGATGGAGATGCTGGAGTTTGCTGTGGTGGGCTGGGAATCATGTCCCGGGGCTGCTGGGATTGGTTGGAGCTGTGCAGCCTTTGTGAAGCAGGCAGTGCAGGGGGGGTGGAGAGTCTCCTGCTGCCCTTGAGGGACTTGCCTGGGCGCATGCAGGGGCTCCAGTGACAAGAAAGGGGGAATGGCTGAATGGTTCCTAGCTGTGGGGAGAGTTTTACGTTGGATTCCAGGAAGAAGTTACTTGCTGTAAGGGTGGTGAGGCACTGGAACGAGTTGCCCAGACTGGCTGTGGATGCCCCTTCCCTGGAAGCTTTCAAGACCGGGTTGGGTGGGGCTCTGGGACAGTGAGAGGTGTCCCTGCCTGATGCAGCAGTGTTGGGACTCTATGATCTCTGAGGTCCCTTCCGACTGAAGCCGTTCTGTGACTCCGTGCAGGTTCCGTGCGGGTCTCTGCAGCGCCGTGTGTTGCCCTCGGGCACAGTTCTTGGCTCTGGCCCTGCGCTGGGGACGTGGCGGCCCCTCTGAAGGGGATGGTGCCGGAGCAGCCCAGGCAGTCAATGCGTGTGGTACCCAAGGTCACTTCTCCCCGTGGCAGGCCGGTCTCTGACCGGGGTGGTTCCTTCTGCCGATCCAGGTTTTCCTTTTGGGACTGTCCTGAGCAGAATGTGCTGAGCGTTCTCCGGGGATCGGCTTCTCGTGGGCTGTTCAGCCGCTAGCCAGCATGGTCATCGCCTCTCAGAGCTGGCAGCTCTGGTTGCTGTTTGTTTGGCTTTGGCACCGGGTGAGTTATTAGTGACACCGAGTAATGTCCCCTGACTGGGACCAGCCAGGCTCTGCGCCTGGCGCCCAGTCTGAGCCAGGCTGCGTCTTGTGCCGTACACACAAGGGTTGCTGGGGAAGGAGGTGGGTCCTGCCGCTAGCACCTGGCCTCGCAGCCAGCTCTTGGGGTGCCTCCCCCAGCTGTTCTCGGAGAGGAAACTGAGAGGGTTGTCCAGCAGTTCATGCCCTGCCGTTCCCCTCACTCATCTGCTCTTGAGGGAGGGGATTTGTGCCCTGGGCAGAGCTCGGTGCTTGTTCCTTTCCCAGGGTGAAATCTCAGTGCTGCTCTCCAAACTGTTCCTGAACACATCTTCCAGCTGGGCTAGTGGCCTGGGGTCCCCTGCTTCCTCCTCACTGGCCTGTGAGGCCTGCTGCCTGTGGACGGGATTGACGTTTGGTTTAGGACAGGGAGTGAGATGCAGGGGCCTCAGAGTCGCACGGTGTCTTTGTGTCGGGTTTGTGCCTTCACACTGTCGGTGTCCGTCTCTGCCCGCTGCAGAGCTGATGTTCTCGAATGTGCAGAGAGACGTGATCTAGCCGTTTCGGCCGAGTGATGGGTCTTGCTGTCCACATGGCACTGACTCGTGGGGTCTTAGGCACAGGAACACCTTGTCTTCTGGGGCGTGGGTTTCTGTTCCACTGGCTGCATCCAGGCCACTGCAGCGGAGCTCTGTGTGAGTCTGAGAGCATCCCGTACGTGAACGGGAGGATGCGCCCGGCTTCAGCGATGGTGGAGCCTCAACTGAACTGACGCAGAAGGTGGGCGCTGCTGTGCTCGTCATTCGGTTCGATCCTGCTGTGCCGGGGGTTTGGACCGGGTGACCTTTTGAGGTCATAGAATCATCAGGGATTGGAAGGGGCCCCGAAAGATCATCTAGTCCAGTCCCCCTGCCAGAGCAGGCTCACCTGACTGGAGAAGCCATGGAATCAGAGTCACTCAGGGTTGGAAGGAACTGTCATCCAGTTCCACCTTCCCCAGCACAGGCAGGGACACCCCACCCTAGACCAGGCTGGCCAGAGCCCCGTCCAGCCTGGCCTTAAACACCTCCAGTGATGGGGCCCCAACCACCTCCCTGGGCAACTCGTTCCAGGCCTTCACCACTCTCACAGTGAAGAACTTCTTCCTCACATCCAGTCTAAATCTACCCATCTCTAGCTTTGCTCCATTGCCCCTAGTCCTGTCACTACATGCCATCCTAAATAGTCCCTCCCCAGCCTTTTTTGTAGGCCCTCTTCAGATACTGGAAGGCCACAAGAAGGTCACCTGGGAGCCTTCTCTTCTCCAGACTGAACAGCCCCAGTTCTTTGTCCTCATAGAAGAGGTGCTCCAGCCCTCTGATCATCCTCATGGCCCTCCTCTGCGCTCGCTCCTGCATGTCCACATCCTTCTTGTAAAAAGGGCTCCAGAACTGCACACAGTCCTCCAGGTGGGGTCTCACCAGAGCGGAGTTGAGGAGCAGAATAGCCTCCCTTGACCTGCTGGCCACACTTCTGATGCAGCCCAGGATCCAGTTTGCCCTCTGGGCCGCAAGTGCACACTGCTGGCTCATGTTGAGCCTCATCCACAAGCACCCCCAAGCCCTTCTCCTCAGGGCTACTCTGTGGCCAGTCACTGCCCAGCCTGTACTTGTGCCTAGGATTGCCTTGACCCAGATGCAGGACCTTACATTTAGTCTTGTTGAACGTCATGAGGTTAGCCTGTGCCCACTTCTCCAGCCTGTCCAGCGTGTCTGCTGCACCACACAACTTGGTATTGTCAGTCCTTGCCATTCTGGGGCTCTGCAACAGAGGTGGGAGCTGAGTCTTTTCTCTTTGCTCTGTAAGAGAACGTGAGATTCCTGTGAAGGCCTTGGAGATGTTCTTGCAGACCTGGACAGGTTGTGCGAGTCCGGTCTGCAGCAGACGCAGTCAGTGTTGGTGAATTCAGCCTGAGCCCTCTGGCTGCGGGGCAGCACAGGGAGCAGCAGCAGCTTTGTGAGCGCTTCAGGGGGCGTCCCTGCTGGGGCTGGCTGTGCCAGGCGAGATGGCCACTGCCTTCCATGCTGGTGTTCACGCAGCTCTCGGCTTCCACCATGGTGCTGGTGCTGCATCCAGCCGGACGGCGGTGCTGCTGCTTCAGTGGGAACTGAAGGAACAGCGGGTGCTGCTGTGTCCCCCAAAGACGCATCTCAAGGAGAGGGTAAGGAGGCGGTCAGGGCTCTGTTCCATTGCTGTGGTGGGCAGTGGCTGTTCCGCTCTGGGTGCGGGAGACAGGCTTTCCAGCAGGGTACCCGTGCCGCCTGGCATCACTGTACATCACGGACCGGTGGTTTGGATTGAAATGGCAGTGATGGAGCCTGTTCTGGTCTCCAAACCTGGAAGTGGTGGATTCTGACTGAGTGGAACAGTCCATCCCAGGTGCTAGATATCATCTCACTAGGTGGTGCTGCAGAATCATTTTGCCTGGAGAAGGCAACGACTTGATCTGCTGATGATTTGATGGCTGCGAGACAAGGTGGGAACTGGGTGCTGGGATTCGGATCTGAGACAGTTATGGGCTTTCCACGGACTTCCTGAGGCACAGTTGAATCTGGAGTAAATAATTTCAGCTGGGGAAGAGGTTCTTCCCAAACTGGAAAGACTGAGTCCTCGTGGTGGTGTTTGAGGTGCAAATGACTTCCGCTTTCAAAGCTGCAGTTAAGGGATTGGAGTTGGGCAGAAAATAGGGACAATGCAGAAAAGTGGGAAAGCATGGAGCCCTGTGGGCAAAGCTTTGCAGGGTGGGCGTGGGGCTCGTGCTGCCTTTGCTGCCAGCGTGATGGAGGCTGGCTTAATCTACTGCGAGGGCACAGCGTTGGTTTAGACCGCATCTCACGGCACTGCTCCTGTCTCAATGGTGACGGTTGGGTCTGCAGACAGGCAGTTTGTACTAACTACACAGATAGTTAACAAATGGAAGATGTGTTTCTATTACTATAAACTTGGGGATGAGGGGAGCTGGTTTGCAAGGGATTCATTGCCCAACCTTGCAGTAGCCTCAATCCATGCAAAGCACAGCAGCAGTGTTCCACATCTTATTCCAGTTCCACATTTGTATTCCAGATATTCCCAAATCCTCTCCTTACTGCTGCCCAAAGTGAGGTTCAACTTCCCAGGTGGTTCTAGGGGTGTTCCAGGAGAACTTCCCAGGTGGTTCTCCAGTGTTCTGGGAGAAAATCTTCTGCTGAAAAGGTGCCTGTTGAGAGGGCAGGTCTGTAGTTTAGGCCACAGCTCTGCAAACCCAAGGGATCTGGAGCTGTGCTAGGAGTCAGGTGTGGAGAAGGGGGAAAGGAGCGCTTGGCGGTGCCATTGCGATCCTTTTGCTGGAGCTCATTGGGAATGCTGTCTGGGTGTGACAGGTGGGTCAAGCTGCAGGGCATAAGTGCTCATCCCTGTCTGCAGAGGCTCAGGGTTCCCAGACAGACTAAGGCGAGGCTTGCCCAAGAGGTTTCGCACCAAGACTAATGCAGATGGCTTCCCCCGACGGCCCTTGGTGATGTGGCAGACGCTCCCCTGCGTTCCGAACGCAGCGGGGCTGCGCAGCAGGTGGAGTGCATCCTGCTGAGGACGACTGCTGCTCCAAATGCTCAGCACACTCCACGGGCTCGACTGTGGGTCAGTGACCTCTGCGAAGCAGGGAGCCTTCGGAGGTCCCACTGCCTCAAGCACGAGGGGTCGGGAGCAGGCTGCGGCTGGCGATTGGTATGCTGGGCTGCGCTCGGTTCCCGAGAACACGGCAAAATCATTAACTACAGCAGAGCGGAGCCGGGCCAGTGATGGATTTTGTGCTTGGCTGCCGAAACAGGAGGCAGGCCGGGAGAAACGAAGAGAAATGGATCAATCTGAACCACTTTGGGGTTTTTAGAGGCGCTTTGGGTAGCCCCTCTTGGGGGAAAAATGCTAGAAACACTTGACTGAAAACCACTCTTTAACACTTGAATATTTATAAAGTTAAAGCTGACATTAAGATGCAGCTGGAAAGAGAAAAGCTCGGATGTTTTCCTCCTGCGGTGTGGGAAATCGCTGGCGTTTCCCATTGCTGGTTCAAGCAAGAGACGCGCTTACAGGTGTTTCACCAAATCAGACAGCATCAGTGGTTGGAAGGGATCTCAAAAGACCATCCAGTCCCACCCCCTGTCACAGCAAGGTCCGCTAGATCCAGTCACACAGAAACATGGCCAGGACGGTTTGAAATGTCTCCAGAGAAGGAGACTCCACAACCCCCTGGGCAGCCCCTGCCAGGGCTCTGCCACCCTCACTGGGAAGAATGTCCTTCTCGTGTTGATGTGGAACCTTCTCTGCTCCAGCTCACACCCAGTGCCCCTTGTCCTATCAGTGGGTGCCCCTGAGCAGAGCCTGGCTCCATCCTCCTGACACATACTGTTTCATCTTTATCAACATTATTGAGGTCCCCCCTCAGGCTCCTTTCCTCTAAGCTCAAGAGCCCCAGCTCCCTCAGCCTTTCCTTTTTCTTGCCCCTGCAAGATGTTGCAGCCCTGTCCATCAGCAGCTGTGGATTTTTTTTTTTTTGTTAATGGGAGTAGGGAGAGAAGTCTGAATGTGAAGTGCGCTGTTTGGGCTGAAACTGTCCGTGGATGGCTAACAAGTTTGCTCCCTGTCATTAGGGCTGCTCCATCATCTTGCCTTGGCGGCTGCGTGTGCTGAGGCTTGACGCTAGCTTTGCGGTGGGAGAAGTGCGGGAGGTGTGTGCGCCGCTGGTGTAATCTCAACGCTCACGGGCAGCTTTCATCTCCCAAATGCTGCGCTCTGAACCAGTGTCATCTTCAGTGAGTGGCTTAAAGCTGCACTCAGAGTTATTGATGTTGTCAGAAGTCGTAACTATTCTGAGGTAAATATGAGGCTTCTGTTTGCTCCAGTTAATGTGATGCTCTTTTTTAATCATCCTTTAACAAATAATCTTGTCCTTTCATTTCTGGGTGAACGAGGGAGAGCTGTTCTCAGAGGAAATGGTTTTGATCTGTGGAAGATGGTTGGCGTGTGGTGCTGGCAGTACTTGTGTATTGGCAGAGTGCGTTGGAAGTACTGGAACTGAGCTAGGACAAAGTTGCCCTGACTTGCAGTTCCAGTCCAGGGCGAAGGATGAGGACAACTGGGTGTCAGCTTTGGTCTTGCTTAACCGCCGGCACTAAACTCGGGGTGGTCCTCAGCAGTGCACACGCTAGGTTCTGCATCGCTCTGCCTTGCGAAGTCCTTGTGTAGCCTGTGCAGCTGCTCTGACAGGATGGGGCCTCTGCTTGAGGAGAAAGGTGGTCCCAGCAGGAGAATGACCTGATCCTGTGACAGCTCCTGGTGTAGGTCTCTAGATGTGGCCTGCTCGCTGCCCTGCGGCAGGTATCCAGCAGCAGTGAGCGTCACCCCTGCTCCTGTGCTGGGGCCACCCTGCTTCCAGCAGTGTCACCTCAGCCAGACACTGGAGCTGGCTGCAGTGTGCAGCCGGCACTGCTGGCCAGGGTGGGAGGACAGGCTGGGCCCCTTATTTGTGGTGCAGGCAGGCTGCTGACTGAAGTGCTGAGAGCCCGCTGAGGCAGAGGGCTTGGGGACAGGCCAGCTTGCGTGGTACCAGAGGACCATGCCTGCTGCCTGGCGGAGGTGCTTTCCCTGATCCCAACCTAGGCATCTGCTATGGGCTCTGACGTGAAGGTGCATCACCTGCCCTCAACACCCTCTGAACTCACAGCTGCTCCCCACAGCCACCTCATCAAACTGCTGATCCCAGGCAGGAAGATCCAGCGGGGTTGCTATGGCAAAGCGAGGAAGAGGAACACTGAACCAGTGCAAAAAGGGTGTCACCTTCAGCATCTTCTCTGGCTGTCCCTGCCATGATCCTACGTAGCGTGATAGGGTCGTTTGAACAACTTTGCCGCTTAGATGAAGCGTGGATCCAAAGCAAAGCTCCAACCTTGGTGCTAGCAGCCAGTCTGCGGGCAGAAATCTTGTTGTGCAGACAGGGAATGGATTCCCCCGGTGGCCACAATGGCTGTGTTGAGCGCTTGACTCATGTTTTGGTAGCTGAAGGCCGCTCTCAGGCTCTTGGATGAGGGGATCCAAGAAGTGTCGTTGGCCTGCGCTGTCGGGATGCTGCAGCTCGGGACACACTTGAGCTGCAGAGCTGAGGGCGGGAGGCTGTGAGGAAGCGCTGGGGAGCCTGTGGTGACCCAAGGCTCAGTCTCCTCTCCTCTGCACTGTGTCACAGCACCTTCTCCCTTCCTGTGTCTGCTTGGAAAAGACAAATACCCGCTGTCTCTGCCAGCGCTGTTGTGATAATAATTTGGGAGACAGAAGGAATTTAGGCAGCACTGTGCTGCTGTACTGACCCTAAGCACCTGGGCACCTCTGAGTGCTCTTGACAAAGGTGCAGACACAGGTTTGAGTGCGAGAGTGATCTTCCCTGCCTGGCACCGGCAATAGTGATGGCTCAGGTCTGCAGATGCAGCAGCAAGCTGCAGTCCACTTCAATGCGGTGGATTAGTTGGCTACTAGGTGGGTTATCGGGCTTTTTGAATCCATAGTAACACCTGTGGTGTGTGGCTGGGAAAGACAGAGGAAACACCTCTTGGAGTCTGCTGTGTGCTGCTTAGAGCCAGTGGCTGTGTGGAGTCTCAGACGGAGCAGTGGAAACGAGCTGCAGCTCTGGCAGTGACCTCTGTGACTCCTCGTCCGAGTGTTATCGGCACAGCTTGGTGCCTGGGCTGATAAATTAGCCTCCTGTTTACAGGGCAGCAATAAATTAGCGTCTGCTTTGGGTTGTGGTTCTTTACAAATTTGAGAATTGGAGCCTTTCCATTGCCGTTCCCACCAGCTTCACTGCCGGTGTCCCTGTAGCTCTGCCCTCTGAGAGTGAATTCTGCAGCGACGGGCTGTTGGAAGCTGCAGCCAGGATATTGCATTGCGAGAGGGCACAGCTGTGTGCAGGGTTTGTGTGCAAAGTGAAGCCTGAAGGGTTGTGCAAACACTTCAGAGAAGCTGAGCGCTAATCTGAGTGATAAATGGTTGGAGACGTGTCTTCATCTGTTTGCTTGCTGGTCACATCCTTGCTATCAGGTAATTAAAGATCCTAGAGGATCGACATACTTCATGACAGCTTTGCTCACTCATCTAATAGAGAACAAACCAGTTGTGTGAAGGGACAGGTGTTAGGGGAGGCCTGAACCCACCCTGGGATGCTCTTTAACAGGCGCCCTGGCCAGTGCCTGTGCAAGCCGGCACCACGTACCGACGCGGCTGGTAGAGCCGGTTCTGAGAGGCTGGCTTGTAGCTGGTAGTGTCCTTTGCCTTTTGGCTGCAGGATCTGTATGAAAGCCAGGAACACACCTGATGTAATCGGGTGCCTCATGGGTCAGAGGTGAGTACTGAGTGCCTCAAGGTTCTTGCAGTGGGAGTAAGGGAAACTGGCCGCAAACAGGGCTTGCTGCAGCCATCCTGACTAAGGCGTGCAGCATCTCCTGGTGAGCTGGTGACTGTTCACACTGGGTGTCAGAGTGTTGTCCATGGCAGTTGGTGTGGGTCTGGCACTGTTTCAGCAACAGTGAGCTGGTGGTTCCACACTACAGACCTCATCCTGCTATGAAGGAGGCAGTTTTATCTCCATCTACCCAGCAGCTGCTCCAGGCCAGCTGTGCAGATTGCTCTGTGTTGCTCTGTGAAACAGTCTTCTGGACTGTTACCTTGCCAATGCTTTCCTGAGTTGTCAGTCAGTGCTGTGGAGGAGGCTGGCGTTAGTGGCCCCCTAATAATTGGCAAGCACTGGTGTTATGCTAGACTAAAGCTTCTGGGTGATGAAATCAAGTCCAACGGCAAAGACAAAGAAAATGTTTGTGAATTAAGGTATCACTTAGTGTCAGTGAGATTCTCAACATTCTGACGCTGAGGGGTTCTCATTGGGGTGTTTTCAGGAGTCCCAGTGGTGCATCTCTGTCCTGAATAGACTCATCTAGCAAGCACTGTGATCCTTCCAACGCTGGGCCTTGCACAGGGGAGGCTGCAATTGCCTGGCTAAACAACTCGACGGCGTGCTCAGCATCACGGGCTGCGGCGCTAGCGGTGACGGAACAGCTCTTTGCCAGGAGAATTTCAGTCCCAAGACAACACTTTGACAGCCTCCAGTGTGAACAGGGACTGAATGACTGAGGCTTGGGGACCCACATTAACAAGGTTTGGGTAGTTAGAGCTCTGTGTTGGCTCCGTTTTGTTAGCTAACGAACCCACCCATTGCCCTTTCTCTCGGGGAAGGCAGGTCACAGGCTTGTCTGACCCGTACTGGAAGCAGCCCAGAAGCCCCTAAAAACCCCAAACCAACAACTGAAAAACCCAACCCAAATCCTGTTTGCTGTTGCTTGTGGAGGCTGTTCGGCTGCTCTGCAAGGCCTCGCTGTGCTAGCGCAGCAGCGCTGTGGTTGCGAGCATCGTGGCGCCAAGATGGGAATGACAAGAGACACTCTCTGTAGCATGAGGCGGTCAAGCATCCACCGAGGCAGTTTCCAAAGTATGCTTGTTCCACGTGCTTGCTCTGCTCCCAGCCCTCTTGGCTTTGTTCCTGGAGGGACTAAGCGCTGGTGCCCGGCGCAGGGCTTCTGCAAGGGTTGGGCTAAGTGTGGACCACAGCCAGTGCTGTTCTGTCTCGTCTCTAACGCGCAAGGTGTGAGAGGTGTTTGTCGGGAGAGCGGACTTCGCGTCCAGCGCTGTCTGCAATGAGCGTAGGCAGATGGTGAGGTGGGGAGGGGAAGAGCAGCTCTCCTGCTGTCTGTCTGCAGCTTCTCCAGTTCCTGTCCTTTAGTCCTCACCTGTTGCTAAGACCTGCATCGATACCAGCACCAGCAATCCCAATAACCAGGATGCTCCCGAATGCTCGCTGTGCAGTGTGCCTGGCGGAGCAGCAGCTGGTGTGTGACAGCCTGTGTTGGTGGATGAGCTTCCACGTGCTCACTTTGTTTTCCTCTCCCTTGGTGTCCTGCAGGGGTGGTTCTGAACTTGGAGACAGTGAGGTCGATCTGCTCCCGTGCGGAGTGTTTTGATCTTGTGTTGAGGCCAGATGATGCCTGTGCTAGCACTGAGCCTCGTGGTGGAATGTGCTGCAGTGAGAAGTGCTGCCTGTGTGTTAGCCCTCCATGATGGTTCTCGTGGCTGTCCCTGAGCTTGCAGAGGGCAAATGGCAGCGTCTAAGAAATGCATAGGTAACGTTGACTTGTGAGATCGCTCCCAAGGAGAGCTGTAAGAGCTGACCACATAGCTGTCTGCCTTGCTCCCTGACCCCCTGTCTTGGAGAGAGAGGACTTGTGGTGGGATTCTCGTGCTGCGTGGGTAGGTGCTTGGCTGCTCAGTGCCAAGGGCGTGGAGCTTAGCACTGAGCTGCTCGGATGGATCCTGCAGTGAGGCTACAAAGTCTCTTGCAAGCTGATGGCACTTTTTGTGTTGTACTCCTGCACACTGAAAACCAGCGGTGTCGGAGCTGCTGGTAATGGGGAGGCTGTATGGCTGAGATCCCCACCAGCTCAATAGCACTGGGGTCATGGTTGCCAGTACTGTGGCTGTGTGTCCACACAATGCCCAGGTCATTAGCCCCCTGGGCAGGCTGCAGCTACCTGGTTGTGCACAGAAGCAGGCAGGGGACTGACTGAGACACAGCCAGGGAATGAGCCCAGCACTGTGACATCTGGGTATTGGGCTAGTTGTTGCCAGCGGTCTCCGGGTGGGACTTCCTGACTGTCCCAAGGATTCCCTTAGGCAGCTGCTGCAGTGTCCAGACCCTCGTCTGCTGCAGCGTGTTGGTTCATGTTGCAGGAGGAGCATCTGGCCCTCTGCAGACTCCCATGTGGAGTTCCTGTGGCAGCCCACATCCAGCTGTGCACGGAGTACTGGGTTGGCAGAAACTGTCCATGTCGCAGCAGTAACCTAGCGCAGTCGCCTGCGTACTGAAGACAGGAGGGGCTGTGTGCTTTAGCATGACCCTACAAGGGTACATTGCATGTGCACTGAAGCGGTCCCCAGGACCATCAGATACAACAGATCAGGAGAGCAGCTCAGGGCATCTCGCCGTAGTGCAGGATGCAAAAAGGCCGTCACAAGGACTTGTGTAACAGACTCCCATCACCATCCAGACACAGTTGTTTATGCGACCTGATCCCTGCTGTGATTGTTCCCCTTTGCTGGCAACTCCCGTGTGTGTTTGTTTTTCCTCAAAGTATCCTTGTGCCTCTGTACAACAGACTCTGCATCCCCTGTGGGCAGGGGCAGTGACTGGCTTTGGTCAGTTACCGGGTTGAGAGGAAGAGCCGGGGCTGGGGAGAGCTGGGTCAGGAGAGCAGCAGAGGACTGGTGCCCTGACAGCTCTTCTGAGGAGTCCAACATTGCTTGCTGTAGTGAGGGGGTCCCCGATGGAGTCTGTGCAAGGGATAAACTGCCACGTGGGTACTGGAGCAGACCTGGTGCTCAGTCCCTCTTGTTCAATGTGAGCATGAGGAGCAGAGGTTTCTGGATACTGGTTGAGCTGGGCTAATGGAAGCAGGAGTGTTTGTCACAGCACAGCAGCTGTCTGATAAGATGGAGCATCACTTCCAATGGACACATGTTGGGAGGTGCCACACTGCCTGTAACGTTGAAGTTTGCCTGCGGGTGCCTCTCCAGAAACTTCTTTTCAGGTATCTAGCAACAAACGATTGTTTACTTTGGATGGTGCCTGACTTCTCTGTGCTGTATGTGCTGCTAAGTCCCAGCACATTTCCACAGGGATTAAGGTGAAGCCCCTTTGTTGGTCAGGAACGTGCCGCTAGACGCAAGCCGTTTGGATGGAGCGCTTCAAGTGATGAGAAAACTCTCGCACAGCACTCCCCAAAAAATGAGCCTTTTGTCTCTGTTGAGGTTTGAGAGGAGCCGAAATAAGTGGGTGCTGCTGTAGCTTCCAGCAGGGGCATGTTGCGTAGGCGCAGGCAGGTGTGTGTAGTGTCTGTCTGCAGAGCGCTTTACACCCTGCGCAGCATCGCCTGAAACAGCGGTGTGCGAGCAAGTGGGTGAGGATGAGCCCTGAAGACAAACTTGCCTGAGTACTGCTGCTCGGTTGTTGCTGTTTCCTTGATAGCAATGGGAAGCCTACAAGCCTCTTGGGTCAGCAGGCGTTTCCCACCTCCGTGTAAACTGCGCCGCTTGCTGCGAGCGCGGCAGTGGCCGTATCAAATACGGCTCTGTTCTTGTGCTTAGATCATCTAGAAGTAGTAGAGCCTTAAAAGCTGGTTTGAAGAATCAGGCCCTGAGGTTTTTGTGCAGTAGCAAGCTGGACTATTCCCAGGAGGGTTTTGTTGAAGAAGCCCTTTGTCCTGTGGGGAGCTAGTGCCAGGAGAACATCCAGAATCTCACAGAGAACTGGAGTCCATCGTGTTACTGGCTCTCCATTGCAAATGTGACAGAGCACTGGAAGGGGCTGCCGGGGGGGCTGTGGAGTCTTTCTCTGGAGACTCTTAAAACCCTCCTGGCCATGTTCCTGTGCTCTAGGGGTCCTGCTGTGGCAGGGGGACGGGGCTGGCTGATCTCTCAAGGTCCTTTCCAGTCTCTAGTGATTCTGGACAGCAGCCTGACACCAATGGTTCACTTGTTTGCTGTTCTCTGCTGCACTTGTAGTTCTCATGCTGACGGCACGTGGGATCACGTAACAAATAGAACAGAAATGCCATCTCTTCTGCTCTGTATTTGTTTCAGGACTTGATAGACTGGAGCGATGGGTCAGACTTGCTGTGTTTGTAGAGAATTAGCTGTAGCTGATGAATTTTCACTTGAGCGATCCGCTATTCCAGTGGGATTTGCTGACGGAGCAGATCTGGTGATGGGTTAGTTGGCCACCTGAGTGAGTTGGGTGGTTTGACGTGTTCGGGGCATCACAACTCGGATTAAGCAGCGCAAGGACTAAGCATTGTATCAGCGCAGCCATTACGGGGTTTATTAGGATCACAAATAGAAATTCGAAAGACGCTGCGGGCTCCGAAGTTCAAGCCTTGGCGTGGTCTGCTGGAGAGCAGCCGCTTTGAAGATGCGGGGAGGCATCCTGAACCACCAGGTTTTTACAGGCTGTTGCAAGAGTTTGCGCCTGAGCAGTGCTGTGAGCACGGGGAGTGTTTTGATGCTGCTCAAAATGCCCAAGAAGCTCGAAGCCCTCCTAACAGGTTTATGAAGACAATTTCCTCCTATTGATTTGTTGAATATTCATCGTCAGAAAAGCCTTTGTCTTGCTCAGCCAGCACGAGAGTGGCTGCTGCTTGCCAGCCAGGAGCCCTCAGGTAATTATAGCAGCATTGCCCTGTATTGGGAATCCATAGCCTTTGCGAGTCGCGTTGGCTTGAACGCAGCAGGGTATTGGCGGCACCGAGCCAGCATTTGCCATTGAGTCGGGGGTTTAGGGAAAGGACCTGCACTGCTGAGGTGACCTGCAAAGGTTACAGGGTCTGCGTTGTGCCCAGCTGGCTTTGGAACCTCTGTGTGTGGGGAACGTGGTGCTTGGGGCAGGGAATGGCTACCAGTTGTCACTGTTGAGGCCAGCTGCAGCAGCAGGGTGTCTGGGCCAGGTGCTCAGCCACCGAGGGTTTCTCTGTGGGGCTCACAGGGCACTGCAGATGCTGTGGCTGAGCCCCAGGAGCAGCCGGCCCTGCAGAAAGGGCTGTCCTGTGCTCTCTGCCCTGGGATGCGGCTGCAGGACAGTTGTGGCTGACAGGAAGGAGATGGTCTTGGCAAGAGCTTGGTCCAGATGAGATGGGGTTTGTTACAGAGCTGGAGCACCTCCCCTAAGGAGAACAGACAGAGGTAGCTGGAGCTGGATCAGCACTGGTGGGGCCAACAGGGCTGGGGACATCACTCTGCCCCTGTCCTGGGCACTGGAGCAGCCTCCCCTCCAGTGCTGGGGGCAGTGCTGGGCCCCTCGCTGCAGAAGGAGACTGAGGGGCTGGAGTGGGGCCAGAGGAGCAACTGACTGAGACTCAGTTGTTTAAGAGTTGAGACGTTTGCTGTGGTGTGGGTTTGCTGGTTGGTTGTGTTTGTTTAGCTTTTTCTAAGGAGAGTAAATTCGTCCATGGGTCGGTCTTCTTTTAGAGAACCTTCTGAAGGCACTTGTCTGCGGTACGTGACTGTTGAGAAGGACTGTGTGTCCAGCAGGGAACTGGTCACCGACTGAACTGAGAGCCAGAGGGTGCTGGTCAGGTCCGGAAATTGCACTTGTGTTGTCTCCCTGAAAGCCCTAGGACTGAAAACTTGTGGAAAACATAAACCAGCCCCTCTTACGAGGAAATGAGGGAGCAGTTGCAGAGAGGCTGAAGAAATAGTTAGCTAGAACCTTAACTGTGGAGAACATCCTTTTCAGGTCTCCTAGTGCTCAGTGTAGACTGGGATAAGCTGCCAGTTTCTGTCCTCAAAGTTTCTGGACATCCCTTAAGGATACTCCTAATTGAATTTGCAGAGGTACCAACAGCAGTGTCATCATCAGCTCTGTCTGTTGTCACCTTGAGAGCTCTACGGGAAAGAGGTTCCTTCAGCTGCTGAAGTAACTCACAGAGAAGTTATTTCTTTAGGCAAACCCTCACGAAATACAGAGTGAACAAAGAACCCCACAGCCTGCACACAGTGCTCTGCCTGGGCAGGTCCCTAAATAAGATGCGTGAGCTTGAAACTGGTTTGGGGAAGGCTCTTTAACTCCTGGTGTACTCATGAACAGGTCTCCCAGGGGGTTGCGGAGTCTCCTTCTCTGGAGATGCTTCAAACCTGCCTGGACATGGTTCTTCTCAATCCTTAATGGTCTGTGATTGAAGACATCAACATGTTTGAGCTCTTGGCATCTTCACAGGTGCTTCAAACCCACCTGGGCATGTTCCTGTGTGACTGGATCTTGGGGGTCCTGCTGTGGTGGGGGGGTTGGACTGGGTGATCTTTTGAGGGCCCTTCCAATCCCTGATGGTCTGGGGTCGTGTGGTTTATTTTACACTTCTGTAGTGCTACTGTGTCCGAAGGGTAAAACCAGGGGCTGTGGGAGTATTTCAGCGCTCGTTTGCATTGGGGGGTGGGTTAGTTCTGTTTGAAAGAAAAAATGGCCCCAGCACTGGGAGTCTGACAGGCCTCAGACTTCTGTCCCCAGTTTCCAGTTGCTGCAGTTAAATGCCACTGTCTGTGGATCTTGCGCTGGATGCAGCTTGGGATGGAGGGAGAGTCTGTGCCTCACCTGAGGTTGGGGGAGCCTGGATTCTCCCAGATCCTTGCAAATCACAGCAGGTAGTAGGAAGCCTTGAGCAAACATGTGAATCGTAAGCTTTTCAGAGTTGTCTAAGTGAAGTGCTTGGTGTCCTCTGTTCCACGTTGACGTAGAAGTGGTGTGAGGGCCAGTCTTGTAAGTAGAGGGGAAGACGGCACAGGCTGCTCCGAAGTAGCTTGGAAAGAGCAGCAAGTGGCACTGCAAGCAGAGTGGGGCTGGAAGGGTGGTGGTGCACAGTGTCTAGTCAGTCGTAATTCATGACTTGGGCATGGTCTTAACGTTCGCTGTTGAAGTTGCCAAATAACTGTGAGAACAGGGGAAAACTTAGCACACTTCCGCTCGTGGCTCCTGAGCTTCCCTGGAGCCGGTGTCCATGGACTACCGTGAGTGTCAGTTGCGGCTGCCTGGGCCGGCTACACAATGGTGTTTTATTGGTTGGGTTTTGACTGCTAGAGCCCTGGGTGTCTTTACCAATCAGAACTCTCCCCGTGCCGGCTCGCATGTCACGTCCAACTCTTGGTTTAACATTGCTCTTGGACTTCTTGCGTTGGTGAGCTTCGCAGAACAAGGGGAGACAAATCTGAGCGAGACAAAGAGGACACGAGCGAAGCCGAAGCCCTTCTCGCAGTGTGGGTGGGTCGTCTGAAAAGCAAAGTGCATTCGTTGCTTCCTTTCAGCTTTAAATGCTGACGTGTGTGATGGGCTTGGGCAATAAACCCAAGTGATTCCAGAGAGAAAAATGAACTGAAGAGGGGTATCGCTCCTGGGGATGGTCTCATCATGGGACTCTCTCCTGGGGAGGCAGTGACATCTCTCCAGCCCACACAGAGTGTCACTCTGGACCTGCCTCTGCATTAGCATGATTCACAGCCGCGCTGGTGGAAAGCTTTGAGCACTGAGGTTTGTAAGAGCTGGATGCATCAGAGGCAGGAGGGAGTATCTGGGGTTTCCAGTCTCTGAAGGGATGATTGCTGTCTTTGTCGCAGTGGGGTGAACCCATGGAGCTCCTTGTAGAGAACGAGGGTGACGTGCTAGGAGCAGCAGGAGTTGCCCTGTTGCAATGAGCTCTCTAGTGCAGCGTGCCGGTGTGTGAGCAGAGTCCCGGGGCTGGGCACTGTACGAAGCTCACCAAGGGGCCCTGCTCCTCGCAGCGGTGAGAAGGGCTTCAGCATCTGTTGTTTCAAGGCACAGAACAGTTGATCACGTTGTTCTGGTGCTGCGTTTATACTCGGCTCTTCCCCTTCCTCAAAGGCAACTCAGTGGCTAGTTTGGCCATTAGATGCTCGTTTGCTGAACCCTCCCCTGCCTGTGTGGTTTCTGCAGGAGATGAGATGGAAGGGGCTGTTTGTTGCCCTGTGGAGTGCCGGGTAACTCCAGGTTCACTTGTGTCCCAAGCCTCGTGTTGTCCTCACTCACTGCTGGGACTTTGGCCTTTTTTCCTTCAGTGTTTGAAGTGCTCATTCAGACTTTATGGAAGTCAGATGGAAGTGACCTGAACCTCCCCAGGGCTGAGGGGCAGCCCTTGCCCAGGTGAAGCGCGAAGCAAATGGGTGTTTCAAATGCCACAGACTCCAGCTGTTCCCCCTTGCTGTTGTGAAGATGTTTCCCCTGGGCAAACATTTGTCTCTAGAGCCTCAGCTTAAGCAAATTAGAAGTGGTTTGAGTGCTCCGTCAGGCTTGCAGCAAGAGTTTACCTTTCCTCGGCAGGCTGCAGCCGAAGAGGTCATTGGGGCCCCCGAGGATTTGGGGTCTGCATTTCCACCTGTGGCTTTGCATAGGGTCTGAGCATGAGATGCTCCAGCGGGGCCCACGCAGGCTTCAAGGTTAATGCTGACTTTGCTGTCTTGTTCTGTTACGGCCAAACGGACTGTTTTGAGAGCCCTCAGAACAGGTCTTCAGACCCTGGAAACCCGTCGACCTAGAGTTTAGAAATGACGCCTGCTGGTTGTGCTTGCACCCTGAACCCTTAGTGCCACCCCGTTGTACATGCAGATCAGCTGAGCTGGGGAGATGTGTCCACAGTGAGGCTGCGGTGCAGTGACTGTTCCGCTGCCGTTCCTGAGGGTCTCCAGAATCCACTGCTGAGGGAGCAGGAGTGCTGGCAGCTGGATTGTTCTGAGACGGGTACTTGGTTTAGGCTGGGGAAAACAAAGGCTGGGAGCTGCCCCGGACCCTTCCTTGATGAGTCACTGTGCCTCCTGCTATTTCTAGGATGAGTTTTGCGGGGGGAGCATGACTGATGCGTCGGTGTCAGGTCCTGCATCCTTTACGGCTGCTGAGGAGGAGAGGAAGAAGAAAATATTTGCAGACTGCCAGACCTCTCACCGTAGCAGAGGCTAATTTTGTCCTCGCAAATAGCAGAAGCGGGGGGCTGGGCTGGGTGGGAGAGGGGTCTGCAAACACAGGCTGCTCAGTGCTTGAACAACGATAGATTGGAGCGAACTGGTGTCACTTTGGCCTCCCTTTCCACAAAGGGCAGGGCTGCAGCGTTCTGACCCTGAGCACTGGCTGCAAGAGGGTCTACGCACAGGTACCAGCTCTGTGGTAGCCCCTCGCTGAGCCCTGCCACATGTCCCTGTCAGCCTTCGCGTCCTGTGTGGCCACACCGGGACCCTGACAGTCCCTTGCAGAGGGAACTGGGGCAGCTGGAGTGAGCAGCCAGGGTCCTGGTGCTTGTACCATTACCATGGCATTGGGGGCTTTCTGGTGGCTGTTTCGGTGGCGTGTGCGGCTGGGTAAGCAACAGGTAAGCCCGTGTCCTTGGTGCAAAAGGAGACTGGTTTGGAAGCTTTCTGGCACTGGAGACAGCGGCGGTTCAGCTCGTGTAGGAGCTCGAGTTGAGCGAGATGCCACAGCCAGGCTCGGGGTACCAGAGTGTCCTGCAGTCTCCCGGGGACAGGGCTGAACCTGGCAGGGTTAGTGGGAGCCCTGGGGCAGCACTCACCACACCTGGATGCGGGGATCTGCAGAGACTGGTGGCAAGTGAGTGAGAAGCCAGCCAAGCTGGGCATCCATCCTGTCTGCGCTAGGCTCTCTCTGGGGGCAGCTCTGTGCTGGGCGCGGAGTCTGCTTCCCTGTAAAGCAATTCTGTAGCCCTCTCCTCACCTCCCAGACACATCTGACGGGTTGGTGGGGTGGGAGGGTGTGCTTTTTGCTTCTGTTTTGTTGTTCTGAGGCACCGTTTGCACTCCTGGCTAATTATAGGCCCTGGGTAGCTCCCACCGAAGGTACGATCTGATTTAAAGGAGAAAATATGCTCAGGCTCCTACGTGGCAGATGGTCATGCTGGGCTGCGGAAGGCCTTGGTGGCATCGTGTGGGCTATTAGCGCACAGAAGCCCAACACTGGTGGTGACTGGAGACCTAAATCATTATTTAAATTTAGACCGGAGAGGAGATTAATTTCTCTCTCAAGTGAGCTGCCAGAATGCAGCGCAGGCTCCTTCTTCCCTCTGTCTAGTTGCTGCTTGTTGGAGAAGACCATCTGTTTGCCAAGGGAAGCCATCAGATAACGTTCTAGGTGAGATCCGCACTGTGATCCTGACGTCTGGTCACTGCAGCTATGAAAACAATTAGCTGCAGTGGGCCTAATTCATTTATGGCTTAATTGAAACCCATCAGTGTCAGATGCAATCCATTAGTTTCCCTTCTGCTCCTGGGTGGCCCCTGCGCAGCCTCATGTTGGCTGGAGAGCGGAGCGGTGCAGCCTCCTGCTGCTAGCTGGGGGCCCTCTGGGTTGTTAAGGACTGGCCAGATGAAGACTCTTTTTAGCAACAATTAAACTTCCTATTTCTGCAGCTAATGATCGTGTTTAATGTCTTTGGAATGACTGGCCGGTCACAGTTGTTGGGAGCTGCATGTGAGAGGAATGTGAAGTGAGGCCACAGCAAAAGCAGGCGAGAGGCCTCACTTGGGTGAGGCGACGGTGACGAGAGCCGGGAGGAACCGGGGTCTGTTGGCTCCTCTGGCTGGGGCGGTTCTCTTGGTGTGCGGCAGGACAGTGAAACCCTTGGGAATGCAGTGCAGCCGCCGTGTGTGCCCCCATGTTCCGTGGCAGCTGCCCCGTGGGAGCACCTGAGGGCATTGCTGGGTGGAAGGCTGAGTGTGAGCTCTCCCTTGAAGTCCAATTGTGGTGACAAATCGAGGCTGCCTGGCACTTCCCGTTCGGCTCATTATCAGCCCTAAACTCCTTCGGAACATTTGGGCACAAATACCATTATGATGCCCAAATCTCCTTGGACGTGTTTGAAACAGGCAGCCCATTTCGAGGTGAGCTGGGTGTTGGAACAGGCTGCCTGTTCTGGGGTGAGGGAGGTGTTGGGTCAGGCTGCCTGTTTTGGGACGAGCTGGGTCTTTGGCAGGTAGCAAGGAGTCGGGAACAAGAAGGCACAAGATGACGAGTAGAGAAAGAACAGCATGGTGCCCTGATTTGCATCCGCCTGTGCTCCGCTGTCGGCAGAACCTGGGGAGGCCTCGTACCCGCGTCCTCTTGACAGCTGCTGGAAGCACGGCAACTCCACTGTGCAGACTCATCCCCGAATTTTCAATCGGGCAGGTACTGTTCTTTCAGTGGCTTCAGCCCCAGGTGTTTTCTTTGCCCTGCCTGGGCTTTGTGCAGTTTTGTCTTCCTAGGATATCCTGTGACAAATCCTCTAGCTGGAAAGGCTGGTGTGTGGAGGGAGGGCCCTTTATCCTGGTTGTTAACTTGCACTCTGCAAGCCCAGACGTTCTGGCTCCGGTCTTCCAAGAGGCAAGCAAAGGGTGCTCTGTCGGTGGCCTGAGCTGCTATCCTCCCCCTGGCTCTTTGCTGAGAGGACTGCGGTTGTTCTAGACAGAAAACGCCCCGTGCTCCAAGCCAGGGCACGCCGGCATATGTGCTCAGGGGTGCTGGCAGTGGGGCTGACTCTAAGCAACTGGGGGATTTGGCCACGAGGTCGTCTTGTGGCTCCTCAGATGGGCAGGGTCACCTGGGAAAAGGAATGTGGTGAATTCAGAGGCTTGGACTTTCGGCTCTGTGGCTGTTGTGCATGTCCCCGTGAGGCCGCCGTGGGGGTTTTCCTGGGAGCTGTGTGTTTCACGCTCTGCTCCCGTGTTTGCCCCTGGTTACCCCCACGTTTGTCTCTCAGTTCCCTGGGAATGCAGACAGGCTCCCCAAAGGCAGAAGGAAAACTCCCCAGGCTACTGGAACGTCTATTGATGCCTTGAGGGAAGGGGTCCTGCAGGAGTGCTCTGACGGGAAGCTAAAGCTGGTTGGGCATCTGTCTGCCTGCAGTGAGTGCCTGCGTGGCCTTGCGGCAAGCTGCAACAAAGCAGCCCCTCGCACGCCAGCCATCTCCCTTGTGCTCGGGAACTTCCCCAGTGTGGGGCTGGTTTCACCTAGCCGCACCCAAATCGCCAGCTCTGGGGTTATCAGCGCCACCTTCCACGGTGCTGCGGAGGGTGCTCCAGAGGCTCCCGCTCAACAGTGGAAGACGAGGTCTCTGCAGACAGGGCTGCATAGGCAAAGGGGGGGCGATGAACTGCTAACAGAGTGCGTCTTTGGAAGGAGGGAAATCGGGCCGAGGCCCCTGTCAGAGCTGGGGGCACGTGGGGTGGGCAGACCTTGGTGGCGCAGGCTGGTCTGCTCCTTGCAAGAGAAGGTCTCGATTCTGCACTTCCTGCCTCCATCTCAAGTCTAGTGAAGAGTTCTGCGATGGGGCATGAGTGTCACTCTCCATGGAGGATGGTAGAACGAGGTGCCTGTTAACTCTTCTAGCTTTGCCTTGGTGTTGCTGCCTCACTCCCACTCGGTGCCTACATAGCACTGCTTGCTTCTCTCCTGGGGACCCAGGGTACTGCAAAGGAGGTCTGTGTGAGATGGGAGCTGTTCTGGCTTCAGTCCTGCTGGTTTGTTTTCTTCTGTCGAGATTGGAGCTCAGAAGGTGGTCGCCTGGTGCTTTGCTTGTCTCGCCCCAGTGGGCAGTGGTGAAGACGGTAGTTTTCTTACCGGGAGGTTTGTTCTGGGGGAGTGGAGGGGAGGAGGAAGGAGGGCTTCTCTGCCTTAGGATTTTTTGTGAGTTGTTTTCCTTCTACCTAAAAGCCGGGAGCTGTCAGGTACCCAGGCAGCCCCTGCTGCTAGGCAACAGAGCCACGGTGCCCGGAGGATAGGATGATGCTGCACCCGGCACTGGCGGCGCTGGCAAACGGTGTCGAAGGAAGAGCAGAAGTCGCCATTCGTTGATGCCCTGTAATGCAGTTGGTGACAGGGATCAGCAGTCCAGAGGGGTTTCTGCCTCAAGGATTTGAAGCCTGTGTCTTGGCCAAACAGGCAGTTCAACCTGGGTCTGACCCATTGCAGGCCTTCAAGACATTAGTGTTTTGAAGACTAATCAGTCAGACTCCAGGAGATCAATTACATAAACTCAAGGTTTCTTGCAGCATGACAACCTTTCCAGAGAAGCTGGACTGGTGAGTGTGTCACTGCGTGAAAGCTGGATTGAAAACCCTTTCAGGCTTGTGCTCTGCACCATGGAGGTCAAGAGTAAAGGGCATTGCCAGGAGGTCATTCCACAGGAGGCTGTGTTGCTTGTTCTGAGATGTGTTCAACACACTTGGGTCTGACAATAGGCCGTGTGATGTGTTTCAGTAGACCCTGACCTACGACATCAGGTCCTCTGCCTCTCTCTCTAGTCAGGACATGTCTTTTTAGCTTGGTGATGTTGAGCTGTGGAAGCCTCAGGTCTGTGCCTCTGCTTTCCCAAAGGCCTGTGTTTGTAGGAGTGAGTTGAAGTGAAGGAGGTCCCACCTACCTCTTCTCTGCAGCCCGGTTCTGTGAACCGGCCAGTTGTGGTGCTTTTGTTGCTCAAAGTTCCTTGCTCTCTGAATGGGTCGTGAGAACAACAGTTGGCATTTCTCTGCCTGTTTATCCAGTGGCCTCCAGAGAAAACCCAGGGTTTCTGCTCTTTCTGTTGCACTTTGTAGGGAACTCGTTTGAGTTCTGACCTTTCTCAGAGGCGCTGGTTGTGTTGTTCCTGTGATTCTGATAGATGGTGACAGTTTCTGGGTTTCCTGGTGAGGTCACTGGAGGGACAGGAGCTTCAAGTGAACATTTCGTCTTGTTTCCTGTTATTCCTCTGCTGCTGTTGGTGCTGCAGTTGACCCTTCGTGGGGGCTTTATGGGACTGGCCTCCAGCCACGGAGAGGCGCTGCATAGCCGTCCAAGCCCTGCAGCGTCTCCAGGTCAGCTAACACCCCAGCTCTCTGGGGCTCAGTTTCCAAGGGGTGACCACATGAGCAGCACTGACTCCAATGGTTTATTCAGGCCGGTGTCTGTTTAGTCTGAGGATGATGGTCCTTCAACACTACCTCATCCTTCTTTGTCTCTTACAACTCACTCAGCATATGGGCTGCCCAGACGTGCCTGTGCATCAGGCTGCTGTCACCGTTGTGACTTGCGGGTACAAAACGTTCAGTGGTCTTACATGGCCAAGAGAACCTTTTTGGGGTGGCTGTGTCCTGTATCCTTGGAAACTGATTGATGCTCACGTTAGACCCTCGATTCATTACTGCATCACCCAGGCGTTTTGGGTAGAATCTGAATGGCAGCGATCCGTTTGCTAGGATGTGTGCTCGTGACTTGTCTGGTCTTGTCTTGCTCTCATTAGTTGTGAGAGTGCTTTGCAGGAACTCTGTCCTGTTCTGGAGCGTTTGGGAACCTCGCTGAGGAGTGGGACCTGAAGCCTTGGACTGTGCCTGGAGAGACAGGCTTTGCTCTGGAGCCACCAAGCTCTGAGAGCTCACGGAGGCAGATAACACTGTTACTTGCTCGCTGGATTTCAGGAGGCTTGAGAAGACAGGTCCCATGCAGAGTCAGCCAGGTCATGGGAGGTTTGACCAAGTTCTGAGATGACTTCGGCAAAGGAAGGAAAATGTAAAGAGCAACTGGGAATCTATTTTCCTTTCTTTCTTCAAATGCCAAGTATTAGTCTTGCAGGACGTTGACTAGACTGCTCTGGAGAGCTGCTCTTAGACAACAGTGATTGACGTGAAGCTTTTCTACAGGCTGGATGTGAGCGGCAAATGGTTAATTGCTTGAAGGAGGGTCCTCACCTTTCGTATTCCTGGTGATTTCTGTGTGTGCAGCGAGACCTGACTGCTCCCTGTGCAGACAAATAATGACCACAGAATCACTCAGGTGGGAAAGGCCCCCGGGATCACAGAGTCCAGCCGTCAGCCCTAGTCCAAAAGGTCACCCCTAAACCAGATCCCCCAACACCACATCTAAGCGCCTTCTGAGCTCATGCAGGGATGGGGTCTCGGGCAGCACCGTGGGTGCTATTTATAATGACAAACAAAAAGCAGTTGGTACTCTTTCTGTGTTTTGTGCTTTGCTTAGCTGTAAGAAGGTGCAGATGAGAGCCAGCAAGTGATGGCACCACTCGGCAGCACGTGTGCTGTCGCGCTCTGCTGACGACCCAGTGCCGTGTTCTCGCGGAGCTCTGTGACCAACCCCTGTTCCAGAGCTGCAAGGGGCTGCCAGCAAGAGCCACAACTTCAGCAGGAGCAGTGAAAGCAGCTCTGTGGGAGCACTGGCTCTTGTAAAACATTTTGAGAGCGACTGCATCGAGGTTTTGCAAAGCTGGCGTGACCCAACGAGCACCAACAGGACACACTTGTCACAGTGTGCTCTTTGGTAGCAGACGTGTTTTGCTGTTGGCTCCCTTAGCACCGAGCTTTCCAAAGGGGTGACTTGCTGTTGTTGCCGGTGACGGCAGTGTTGGGCAGTAGGTCTGTGTCCAATGGCTTTTGATAAATAACTCGTCTCAGTGGAAGCTCCAGAGAATTAAACACGTGTCCCCGATGCTATCAGGGAGCTTCTTTCAGCTTTGGGGTTGTGCTGGTCCTTCCACACAACAGCTTTGGGTTGATGGTGCTTGTCTTTCTGCTGGAGAGAAAAGAGAGCTCGGAGTGTTACCAGAGTGGGGTCAGAAGAGCTGCCCAGCACTCGGAAGCCTTGTTTTTTTTCTCTTCTCCTTCCAAAGTTTCAGAGATCCTGAACCTGCTTCACCAGAAAGCATTGTAGGAGAACAAAACTGTTCCATTTTGGTGACAGACTGCGCCACCGCCTCCTGGGGCTTTGGCGAAGCGTTGCAGAGCTTGGCCTGGAGGAGGGGCTGGCTCAGCAGGCTCCAGTCACTGTGGCACACAAGGAGTTGCCTCCAGGGAGGACAGGGCCAGAAGTCCTGTGGAAAGAGAAAAAACCTCTTGGCTCGACAAGCAGTGCAATGCAGTCAAGTTCTGAGCGAGGACGTGGCTGGTAGCAGTAAGGTGTTCTGTTGTGTAGCAGAGTGCTACTCAGATTAGTTGTTACCTCCCCACCGAGAGCAGCTCCGATTCTAGCTGAGCATCTTGTTTTCTGAGCGTCTTGCTGTTAGAACAGGCTTTAGCCCCAGGACTGGGATGGGACTCAAGATTGGGAGGGAAGGCTGCTTGCAGAGCCAGGCGGAGCCCTGCCATTGGAGTCGCTGGCTGCACCACACGGTCCTCCTGCGTGTTGTGGCAAACAAACACCCGGAGGCTGTGTGCTCTGTGCAAGAGACAGCAGGAGAGTATTTGCAGCCTCCCTTCCTTTCTCTGTGTCACATCCCACCCCAGAAACAAGGCAGCACGCAGGAGCGCCTTAAACGCTTGGAGCTCACCCCTTACAATTAGGGCAAAATCAGTACCTCCTCAAATAGCTTCTAGCTTCTCATTGTGCTTGTGCCAATGCCTGGGACCTGCTGTCATGTATGAATAGTCATTTCTGACGTGGAGGGATGCAGGTAGGTAGAAGTCAGGTTAGCATCCTGCAGTGAACGGTGGCCAACCGAGCCCACGCTGCTCAGTGTGTTTGGAACTGGCAGTGGGCAGTGAGTGCCACCACGGGCTGAAGGGACAGCTGGTGTGACTTCTCTTGATGTCCTGTGTGCAGTGGGTTTGGAATGCTTGGTGGGCTTCTGGGCTGGTGCAGAGGCCAGCAGGTGCCTGTCGGGAGCAGATTGAATGGTGGGGAGCCCGTTGTCTTGTCGCGTGAACCTGAGAATCCTTTGGACATGCTGGACATCAAAGGGATGCTCTCGTAAGCCCCGGTGCTGCTCAACTGCTCCGTCCCTTGTAATCAGATCCCAGAAAAGGAGAACGACTTGGCCCACCTGCACGTGATTTGATTGAGCTGCTGCCCTTGGAGATGAGACTTGCAGGGCAGTGTGAGAAAAGGAGTGTTGGCTGGGCAGCTGGCCCTGTGCGCTCCTGCTGGGCTGGCTTCTGTCGGCAAACCCTGAGCGGAGGATCGCTGGTGAGGCTTGATGCCAGAGCTGGCTCAGCCTGCCCCAGGGCTGCAGGCAGGGACAGGACAAGCTGTTCCTGGCTCTTGGAAGTGATGGTGGTTTTATTTTGCAGGGTGTGTTGAGGGGGCTGATCACAGTAGTGTGAGTCTTGGGAGCTCCTGGGTTTTGTTCCCTCTTGCTAGGTGGCTGCGACTTGTCAGGTTACAGAAAGCACTTGCACTGCTAAATCTGGTGTTTAAACTGGCTCTCCCCGCTTGTTTTGCACCGTCTGGGCTTCAGCACCAGGATTTCAGCGGTGAGGGAGTTGTCGTTGCTGACAGCTAAAGTGCGGATCCATGAAGAGACACCCAAGCTGGCCTAGTCCAGCTGCCACCCTGGTGCTCCCAGGCCAGCTAAGCCATGATTCCAGGCGCCAGATCTGCGTGTTTTCTGAACGTCTGGAACCCATCCCCTGCCAGGGTGGGCAGCCTGTTCTTACACCTGACTGCTCACTCTTTCTGTGAGCTTTTCCTGATGTCCAAACTAAACTTCCCCTGGTGCTGATTTGGGGCTGTTTCCTCTTGTCCTGTTGTGGGTGACTTGGGAGAAGAGACTGACTGACCCCCATCTCTCTACAGCCTCCCCTTAGGTAGTTGTGAAGGGCAACAGGGTCTCCCCTCAGTCTCATTCTCCCAGGACTAAAGAACCCCAGTTGTGGCCCTGCTTGGGATGAACCACTTCATCATCTTCCCCAGTACTGAGGTCAGGCTGACAGGGCCATAGGTTCTCGGATCATCCTTCTGCCCCTTCCTGTGGATGGGCGTCATGTTAGCAGCCACTAGTCATCTGGGGCCACCCCTGTTAGCCAGGAGCGTTGATAAACAATGGAGAGGTGCTGCAGACCAGGCGCTCGGGTAACAAGGACTCGGAAGTCACCAGCTCCTGTTAAAATCCAGGTCACATGTTCCCAGACTTTTGGCCGAGAAGGGGTTTCCTCTTTCAGGAATATTCTTTCCCTCTGTCACAATTTGCAGCTGAAGGTCACGCATTCCACAGACTTAGGCTTGAGTCTGGTTGGGATTTGAGCTGTGGGCAGTAAAACCTCTCCTGCACCTGCAGACTCCCAGGGCGACGGCTCGGTTAAGTGTAATGGGCTGTGCCGAGCACTGCCCGTGATGTTTTATTGATGATGGCTGCGAGTGGAGCTGGAGCATTTCACAGTGGCTGGACGGAGCAGCCATCCAGAAGAGAGAGGCACTTAATTGTGTCTAAGCAGCTGCTGGCTGCGTGCCCTGAGGATGTCCCTTTCGCACTTGGCTGATCGCATCACGTCCGGAGCCTCTGAAACGCGCAGCCTTGGACCAGAGGGCAGAGCTTTAATCGCGACGAGGCTGCGGTGGCCTTGGCCATTGTGGTGCACATCTGCCTCTTTACAATGCTCTGAAAAGTTACTGGGAGTTAAGGGACAGGGGGAGGACAGTAGGTGAACTCTCACAGACATCTCATACCTCTTTTGCAGTGATTTGTCTTCTCGCAAAGTAACTGGGTTGGTAACGGGGCCCGTTTTGGTGACGGGAGGAACCTTTGCAAACGGCAGAGCCAGCATTGCTGTGCCTCTTCCCAGTGTGGACTTGACCAGAGGCTGTGCTGTGGGACAGAGCCATGACAGGGCAGCGCCTGGGGAACCACAGCTCTCGCAGTGGTTAGAGACCAGTGGCCTCGGCGCCTTATTTCAGGGTTTATCAAGTCATGTTGAGGCTGGATCCCAGCTCTCTCCAGCTGTACGAACTGTTCTTCACTTTCTGGTGTGAAGGTCTGCAGAGATTCAAGTAACTAACTTATGAGACAGCTGCTTCCACTAGAGCAGCATCTTGGTTGCTGCCAGCAAATGCTGTGGATGGCCAAGTGAAGAACTGGTGGCCGTCGGGGAAGTACCAGTAGCAGCGGTTACAGGTTACTGGAGCAGTGATGTGATTTTTACCTGCTGGAAACTCGTTGCTTTAGGGCTTGTAAGTGGCAGCTAAGCTTCCCAACTCTACTGTCACCTTTCAAAGATCATTTGGGTACCAGAGGCTTCCTGACCCATTGGGTGGAAGCATTCCACTGCTGTTAGTTGTCACAACAGTCTAAGGAAAAGGTTAGTTCCTCCCTCACTACTGAACAGATTGTTTTTAACGAAGTTCTAGTGGTGGTTTAGAAATGAGTTGGTTGGTAGCTAGAGTAGACCACTCAATCTCAGCATAAACATTGCTGTAAAACACACAAACCTTCATAATTAGAGGGGCACCCAGTAGGGACAAGATGTATTTGAGACTAATCTTCGCTGGGTTTGTAAGTCCATTGGTTGCAGACAGGAGAGTAGCTGTAGGTTGTGGTGGGCGTGGGGCTGCCTTGGCTAGGTCCAGGAGAAGGCGGCTAATGAGACTAAAGAGAACTGTGCCCAGAACATGCTACAGAAAATGTGCCTAGAATGCCCAAGGTGCAGGATGGTGCCCTCTGAGCTGTGTGGAGAGGCCTTGGCATTTGCCATCTGGGGCTGTACTGGTGCATGAGGGGCTCTTTTCCCCTTTCTAAAGTCAAAATGCACTTTCTTCTGAGCTTCTCTACTGTTTCTCTCCTTTTGTTTCCCAGAAGGGCCATCTCTCCTTCAGTCATCAACCCCCAAAATGCCACCTGCTTGTCCTCTTCGGTTAAAGGCTGGGGAAAGCTTGTGAGCAGAGATGCTGGCTCTTGTGTTCAGCTGTGACCAAGCGGTGGTTTAAATTATGGAGGAGGGCCGGCTCCCACTGCAGCCTGGCTAAGCAGGATTTCACACACCTGTCACAGCCCATTGCATTTCCAGAAGCATCTGACATCTGCTGCCTCCCAGAAGACTGTCTTGGGAAAGCAATTGATGTCAACATTTGACTGAGGCATTGGAGGCTTCTGTCCTGTCCTAACTGCTGCACCGACTGAGCTCCGTGTACTGGGTGCTGGCAGGGCTGCAGCTGGTGGCCCTTCTAGCTGATGAAAACAAAGCGATCACCTAAATGAGCGACATACGTGGCTGCGGTACTCAGAAGCAGGGTGTGATGTTCTAGGTGCTTCCTCGGGTGTTTTCCTGGTTACTGCAAAATACAGATGGTCTCTTGAGCTGGGAGAAGAGGAGCCCGAGGGGTAGTGCTATGAGTGTTGACCAGTATGTGAAGGATGGGTGTCAGGAGGATGGAGCCAGGCTCTGCTCAGGGGTACCCACTGACAGGACAAGGGACAATGGAACAGAGGAGGTTCCACATCAGTGTGAGAAGGACCTTCTTGGCAGTGAGGGTGCCAGAGCCCTGGCAGGAACTGCCCAGGGGGGTTGTTCCAGATGCTCTCGTGGCACAGACAGTAACAGCCACACTCTGGACAAAAGCTGCTGCCCGGGATGTTGCTACTGTTCTCGTGGCCCAGGCAGTTGGCATTTGACATCCACCAGCCCTGGGACTTGGGTTGCCTGTGGACAGCCAGCCGCCGTGTCTTGTGTGGCAGCAGCGCGAAGCTGCCCTGGACTGTGGCTTGTGCCAAGCTGCTCGCAGGAGGGGATGTGACGGGCTCTGTCAGCTGGGCCAGTCCCACTGTCAGACTGGCACCAGTGCTGCTGTCTGCAACGAAGGCGCCTCCTCGCAGAGGGCGTGCCCCGGGGATGCAGGAAGGAGGTCAAGAGGTGTGCGCCAGGCTGACTGTACCTGCAGTTAGGGCAAGGGGCGGTCATCTTTATCCCAAGTGAAGCCTGATTTTCAGGACAGTGATGCTGTTGGTGCTGCTTGTTAGACTAAAGGAAACGCGGTTCCCTTTGGAACACCGATCAATGTCTGTAACTGGCTGCTACGACAGCGTTTGACTCGTTGGCATCAGTGACTGGTGAAGATCACCAGGGCAGCTGCTGGGGCCTTTTCTTTCTGCTGGCAAAACACAACTTTATCTTCGTGTGAATGAAACTTCAGTAACAAAGCAGTTGTGCCGAGGACCAAAAGCCGCCAGCGTTCCTTAGCCCTTGCGTTAGGAAGCAGTGTCAGCCTAAGGCCCTACAAGTGAGGGGATGTGTGATTGCAGGGGAGGCGGGACTCCCACAGGACCGTCCCAGGGGTCAGAACTGGTTTCTGAAGGCAGTGGGCAGCCCCCAAATGTTGTGGAGGGTTTCCTTACTGTAGTCTTCGAGTGACCTCACAGAATCATTCAGGTTGGAAAAGACCCTTGGGGTCATCGAGTCCAACCATCAACCCTACTGTAAGAGTTCGCCCCCAAACTTGTAGAGTAGGGCTGACGCTTGGACTTGACATTTAAGTAGCGGTGAGTTTTTCATGGTTTCATCAAAAAAGCCACCAGCGCTAAGGAATCTGAGGGGTCAGAATAAATTCCTGTGGTTCAAAGACGGTTAAAGCCAAATGCTATGGTCTGGATATAAATCAGCCCCCGGGAATGGCCTGTTTACATTGCTCAGTCATTGCTGACAGATGGCCAGTGATTTACGATTCTTTCAACGAATCCGTAGCCAGGTCACCCACACCGAGGCGTTTGCTCCCTAAAGTTGTGCCTGCTGTATTTTGCGAGTTGCACTGAGCTCAGAGCTCCTGCTGACCCTAACACTGAGGCAAATGATCTGTGGAGGTCACCCAGCTGTTGGCCATCTTCTGTTGAAGCCTAAATGCCATGAATGAGTTTTTATCTTGTGATTGTCGATCTGTGAGACCACAGACCCCTCAACTGAACATGGCTCCCAGTGGCCACCGTGTGAAAGGTAATTGCTGGGAACGCCAGCTCCATCTCTTTCTCTGTCACTGAGAGTCAGCGCTGCAGCAGTTGGCACGATGACAGCTGCCACAAAAATGGCCCTTCAGAAGCATCTGCAGCTGTAGCAGACGCATCAAGTTCTTCAATCTCCCGAAGGAGACCCTGTAATTGATTCGTTACCGTCTGTGTGGGGGGACCTCCCGGTGCAGTCACTCTGAGTGCCGTGTCTCGTCGCAGTCTGGTAAAGCAGACACTTCGGCAAAGGCCTTCAGAGGCGCTGCGGAAAGAGGCTCCATCCCCTTACTGCGGACGGAAGGTGTCAGCCGTTCACGTGCTGGCTCGTTCTGCAGCAGCTGCAGCCACTAGCCACATGTGTTCTGCCTGCCCCGTGCCCTGCACCGCATATCCTACACAACGGCCCCGTGTTTGACATGGAGAGCTGGGGATTTGATAGCCAGACCGCTCGGTGGGTAAGGAACTGGCTGAGGGGTTGCAGTCAGAGCTGTGAACAGTGGCTCCTTGTCCAAGGGCAGGTTGGTTGTGAGTCCTCAGAGGTCTCTTCTGGGCCCAGTACTGTTTAACATCTTTGTGGGGGACATGGACAGTGGCACTGAGGGCACCCTCAGCCAGTTTGCCCGTGACACCAGGTTGTGTGGTGTGGTTGACACACGGGAGGGAAGGGAAGCTGTTCAGAAGGACCTCAACAGGCTGGAGAATGGGGCACCTGCAAGCTGTGTGAGGCTCGGCAGGTCCCAGTGCAAGGTTCTGCAACTGGGTTGGGGCAACCCCAAGTGCAAGCACTGCCTGTGTGGTGAAGGGATTGAGACCCATCCTGGAGAAGGACTTGGGGGTGTCGGTGGATGAGAAGCTCAATGTTAGCAGATGATGTGTGAGGGCAGCCCAGAGGCCAGCTATGTCCTGGGGTGAATCACAAGGAGTGTTGCCAGCAGGTCCAGGTCTGTCTGCTCTGCTCTTGAGAGACCTTGCCTGGACTACTGCACCCAGCTCTGGAGCTTCCAGTACAAGAAGGACCCTGAACTGCTGGAGTGAATCCAGAGGAGGGCCACAGGGATGCTCAGAGGGCTGGAGCACCTCTTCTTGGAGGACAGGCTGAGGGAACTGGGGCTGTTCAGCCTGGAGTTGAGAAGATTCAGGGAAGGGGAGGGATTATGGCAGCCTCGCAGTAGTACCTTCAAGGTGGCTGACGGGAAAGCCAAAGGAGACTTTTTATGAGGGACTTGAAATACGAAAAGGCTTCAAGCTAAAAGAGGGGAGGGGTAGGTCAGATCTTGGAAGGAAATTGCTCACTGTGAGGTGCTGGCACAGGTTGCCTGGGGAGGTTGTGGACTGTCCCCTCACTGGAAGTGTTCAAGGCCAGGTTGGACGGTTCCCTGAGCCACCTGGTCTTGCGAGAAGTGGCCCTGCCCCTGGCAGGACGTTTGGCACTAGGTGATCTCTGAGGTCGCCCCAACATCAGCCGTTCTGTTCTTCTTTCCTTCTCAACACACAAAAGCCCAGGGTCGTGCTGAGTGAAACATGTAAAATTATGGAGATTTCTCGTGGCTGGATCCCAGTTATTTCACAGGAAATTGCTGTGACTCTCCCAATTAATGTCCTATTCAGCCACCAGAGGCAGATGAAATGCAAATGGCACCTCTCAGGCAGCTGCATTGTGCCGACTGCAGTTGTGATGCTGAGTAGGAAGAAAATCCAACTTGCGCTGACTGCGCCGAGGGACTGGAAATGTTATCCCTGGGCTGTCTTTGTGCTGCTCCGGGCTGAGCTCTTTGCTTTGCAAATATGGTAATTGTGAGGCGCTTGCCTCACCGCTGGGAGAAGTCATCAGCGTTCACCCTGCGAGCTCACACTTCTTCCAGCATTAGCTGGCTCAGAAGTGTGCGGTGGGGTTGGAATTGCAGCTCCTTGTTTTCAAAGCTGATGTTGTTTGTGAACTCTGCTGTGGCTTGAATGAGATCCGAAGTGGCGGCGTGCAAGGGCAGAGCTGCAAGCAAATCAGAGTAGCGTCACTGCAGAACGAACCTGTTCATGCGACTGGATCTAGGGGATCCTGCTGTGGCTGGGGGATTGGACTGGGTGATCTTTCAAGGTCCCTTCCAGTCCCAAATGACTGGGTCTAGGGGACCCTGCTGTGGCAGGGGAATGGGACTGGGTGATCTTTGGAGGTCCCTTCCAAGCCCTGATGCTCTGTGAGTCTCTGATTGTGTTCCCGCAGTGCCAGGGTGCAGAGAGTAGCCGGCACAGGGCTGGAGAGTCACTGACCCCCACCATAGCAAAGCTGGGGTGAACCGTGAGGGAGAGAGCAGCTGTTCCCACTGGAAACTGCTGCCTGCATTGATGCAGAGACCACCAAGCCTGTGTCAGACCTACAGCCGAACACAGGGTTACGTAAGTGTGGCTCTCCCGCCGTGAGCACCGGCTGCCTGGGCTCCTCTGAGAACAGGGTCGCATGTCTGGGTCTTTCTGTTCAGTGTCACCTGCTGAGTGGGTTTGGTGCTTCTCCCTCCTTCTCTCCCATGTCTATCTTTGAGTGCTTGCAAGGGAGGGAGAGAACAGACACCAGGAGGATCTGAGGCTCTTCCTTGTGGGAAGGAAGCCGGCAGAACCCATCTAAAGCTTGGAATATTTTAGTTTTGTGACAAAAAAGACCTTGCAGTCTGAGCAACAGAAGCTTTTTTGTTGTTTCCTCTTCCTCTGCAAAGTTGTTCAGATTAGCTGCTCGAGCAGATTAGTTCCCTGGTACAGATGTTGTAAGATGCACCTGACCCTCGGGACACTGGAGAGAGGAGCAGTGTGAACGGCAGCACTGACAACGGCACTGACCTACTGGTGCTGGTTTTTGTAGCTGCACTTGAAAGAACTCTCTGCCTGGGAACGTCCTGGCTCTAGTAGCTGTTTCTTTTCAAGTCTGTTTTGCTCTTTCTTGGGCCTTTTCCCTCCCAGCTCTTTCCTGCATCTCACAGCTAACATGGTTGCAACCTTGCTCTTGCTGCAGTACAAGTTGTGGCCAAAGAGCTCCGAGGGTGCAGCTCCGGGGACATGGGAGGTTCCGCATCAACCTGAGAAGGAACTTCTTCCCAGTGAGGGTGACGGAGCACTGGAACAGGCTGCCCAGGGGGGTTGTGGAGTCTCCCTCACTGGAGATACTCAAGACCTGACTGGATGGGTTCCTGTGTGACTTGGTTTAGGTGATCCTGCTGTTGCAGGTGGATTGGACTAGATGATCTTTTGAGGTCCCTTCCAGTCTGTAATGATTCTGTGACAGCTGGGAGAACAAGCGGCAGCGGTGTGCACTGGCTTCCCAGCACCCAGTGGTGGTGTTTGTGCGGTGGGTGCTGGCCGTGTCCGTGGGACCACTCTGCTTCCATGGCACAGCTGGGAGATGCGCAGTTGCGCCCAGAGCGATGGCAGAAGGGATCCCCTAGGTAAACAAAGGAGACCTCTAGCATTTTCATATCTTTTAATTAGTAGGCTGAGGTCTGCATGAAGACAAACTGTGTGTGACTGCTGTGGGCTCGTTGGTGTGCGTTTTGAAACGCAAAGAGCCTTTCGAACAGCGGGGCTGCTCGGCGCTTGGTTGCAGTGAGGTCAGGGCTCAGGAACTGGTTTCTGCTGTGAGCCCTGGCCGGTGCCCAGGTGGGATGTTGGAGTGGCTGCTCCTGGGCTGTGGTGTTGGGAGCCCCTGCTGCCTGGACACGACTGTTGCTACTGCAGCAAATACAGTGGTCTCTGTGAAAAAGGCAACCAAGTCTTACCCAAATGAGCCCAACCTCCTCCAGAGCCAGGATTCACACCCGCGTTAATTAAAAAGAAATCCCGCTGGCATTTGGAGCTCTCAGGTGCCGGCTGTAATGAAAAACCCTTTCATGCGCAGATTTGCACCAGCCGCCGTCTGTCCAGCAGATGAGCTTCTCCACGAAGAGGCTGTGGAAGGGGAGATGGTGGTAGGAGGAGCAGCCTTGATCAAACATGCTGATGCTCACCTTGGAGCTTTTCCCCTGCTACGGTGGCTGCAGCTGGTGCTGCTGCAGTGAGGGGGGTGCCAGTGCTCCAGCTGTAAGATCCTTTAACAGGGCTTTGACTTGGTGGGGAAACTCTTCTGTGGGACACAGGGCGGGTGTTCATGCTCTGACCAAAAGCAGCAGCCACTGGGTGGACTGGCACCTTGAGCAAGCACAGTTGTTGAGAACAGATGGGCAGCCTGCGGCTGAGTGACGTCCCTGCAGGTTGCAGGACATCGCTGGGTGCTAACAGTCCAGTTTTGTTTGCACAGCCCAGGCCCGATGGTTGGTGGCTCTTTGGCTTCGCACTTTGTTGAGGCAGGGGAAGTTGGGGAAGTGAGTTCCAGTGGGTAGCTTCCGCGCTTGGGTTGTTGGCGGCACAGTTGTTGAGCTGCAGGAGCTGCCAGGTTGGCTTGATGAAAACAGCTCCACATGTTGGGGTTCTCTGAAAAGCTCCAGCATGACAGCCCCTGGCTTTGATGGCATCTATGCGTCTCAGCCTGGCAGCGGTCGCTGCTCGGCTCAGATTGCTGCCCTCTTGCCGAGGCAGCTTGGAGTTCTCTGGGCAGCAAATGTAGCTCCCTTGTGGAGCACCTGGAGGGGGGTTGATCTTCTGGTGTGTGCTGGGGAGTTGATCACTTTATCTCTCCTGGATAAACATGCAGCAGGAAGGGGGGCCGTGGTCAGTCTTCAGTGTTCTGGTGCTCTGAGAGCTCATTCTTTAGCTCTGTGTGCTGGGTAGTGCGGGGTACACGCTGGGAAACACAGGCAGGAGCAGTTAAATGCTCAATAATGTCCAGACTGACAGGTGAAGTGGCTCCAACAGGGGTGAGCAGGTTGTGAGCTTCCCAGGGATGTGGCAGACACCTCCCCTCTCCACTGCTTTTTGTCTGAGTCCTCAAAAATAATCAGTTGCTCCCATCGCAGGGTGAAGAAAAGGCTCCTAACAGCAGGAGATGAGAGGGAACTTCTGCGGCAAGGCAAGACAGGCACAGCTGGTCACCCGCATCACTACCCATCTTCATTCGTAGAGCCAGGAGACGAATACTACTGCTGCTACTCCTAGGATACTAGGAGAAACGATTGGACTTGGTGACTCTGGAGGTCCTTTCCAGCCATGATGATTCTGTGAAAGAGGTGGCTGAAGACAGCGAAAATGTGTGGAACCAGAGCATGAGGAGGAGCCAGACCCTGCCAGGCACTGCTGCAGCCCAAGGTGGGGGTGTAGAACCCTTCTGTTTTAGCTCTTTTCCCTTCGCTGCTGCTCTTTACTGTTTGAGGTGGCACCTGTCAAGTTTAGCGAACTTACTTGGTGTACATTGTGACCTGTCAGGTGAGGTTCCACTGCTCTGTGGCCCTGTGCTGGTCCATAGACTGTGTGCAACCCAAGCGAGTCCGTGACCATGAGGTGCTTTTCCTTTGCTGACTGACTGGGACGGAGCAGCAATCTGTTGCTCAGTAGGTGTTGTCTTGTTGCTGGTTTCCCCTTGTCTGCAGCAGTAGCGGCTGTTGCCTGGGTCACTTCACGTGGTGCTGGAGGCACCAGCTACCTGCCTCTGCCAGAGGAGCCTTCTCCAAGGGCAGCGGTGACGGTGGAAGGAGTAGCCTGAAGTGCTCGCAAAGGCAGCGTCTTGCGCAGCATGAAAGGAAGTCACTGCTGCCGTTGGCAAAACGGGAGCCCTTAGGTTCGGCCATGAGTGATGGTGAATGTGCAAATCCTTTAGGAAGGGGTTTTCAAACGGCCTATCTCCGTTTACTGGAAACCACCGTAACCTGAGGCTGTGGGCTGAATCAGTTGCCTTTGTGATGCAGGACACTGGGTGAATGCGTTTTGGTTTGTGTTAAGGAACGCGAGAACTGCACAGAAGTGATGGCAGAGCTTTGACCAGGAAGAGTGTAGGCTGGTGACCCAAATGCCTTCAGGAGAAGGATCTGTTCAGGGTGGGTGAGTAATGGAGCTGGGTTACTGGAAAGCAGAAAAACTTCTATGATCGGGCTGTTCAAGAACTGCCTGTAAGTGCAGCCTGTGACTGCTCAGGCAGCTCCCAGCTATCTCCATGTTGCTCACACTGATGCAACAAAACTTGTGTCTGTGCAAGGATGGGATGAGAGGCACTGGCCAGTTTGACTGCAGCTCGGTCGTGTTTGCCGCATGCGGTGCGTCAGGTTTGTCCGGAAGGGGGCTCGAGGCAGCACCTCTCAGTTGTTGGTTCTCCTCAGACACGTTGCCCTGAACCAGGACGTTCAGTTCGACTGTGGAATGAAACAAACCTAGACACTTCCTTTGTCTGTTGTATCCCCCACAGTCCCAACACCCCACAGACCACTGGGTGCTGCCTCAGTGAGAATGGCACCCTGCTCCTGTGCCTGGTGTCTGGAAGACAGAGTTGAGGAGCACGTTGGGCCGTCAGAAGGGGCTGTGGCCATTGGCAGCAGTGAGAGTGCTGCTGCACAGAGTTGCCCTTTGGCCCTCATCAGAAGGGCAATGTCTGGGGCACTGTCTCTCTTCCAGTGGCTCCTTTATGAGAAGTCGCTCACAGCGGCCGCTGAGATGCCCGTGCATGCAGGTAGCTGCTCTGCCCGCCTCGCCTTGCCGCAGCCCTGTGCCATGCAGAGGGATGCCTGCGGTGCAGCTGTCTCCAGCCAGGCAGGGTAGCCTCTGACTGGGCAGACACAGCTTTTATTTCCTGATAAGGGCTGCGGTAACTGATCCTTCAGCAAAGAAAGAAAGCGATTTGTTTTTTGTCCTCATCTGTGTGGTTGTGTTACCTGCAGGGGGAACAACCACTCAGTAGACCCTCTTCTCATCTGGCTGGGAGACGGGTGAGGCTTTGCTGTGTTTGCTAAATAAAAGTGTAACTTGGGTGACCTCTTCAAAGAGGAACCAGGGTCAGTGTCCTGCAGATGAAGCCTCTGCTCAGACATGACTGCAGTGTGACTGGGGACCTGTGCGATGGCAGCCTCTCCCTCAAGCCAGGTTGCTCTTGCGGGCTGCAGGCGGCTCTGGGCACTGTGCTGTACGGAGCAGTTTGGCTGCTGCATGGGCCACTGTGACAAGCCTGGTCTGGGCTCAGTGAAGAGACACAGCACTGGTCAGCCAGTGGTCATGGACTGTGTTTCTTGGGGTCTGTTTTCTCCTGGGAGCGCTGTACTCTCCAGGTACAGCAGAGGTGACTTCTCCGCTCTTTGTTAGACTGAAGCTGCAGGTATTTTGGGCCGCGTGTGCGAGACTGTTTTCCTTAGACCATGAGAGTCTGCAGAGCTGCAGCTAATGAGCAGTGAGCTTGTCTGTCCAGTTACTGTCCTTCCCCCCGGTTTATTCTTAGGTGGCACGATTTATTTTAAGAGCGTGAATGGAGAACAGGTCCCCACAGCTGTCTTGCCTGCCCTCCACAGGCAGTCACAGAACAGCTTGGGCTTCAGAGGTCATCTAGTTCTAGCCCTCCTGCCCTCAGCAGGGACAGCTCTCTCTAGGTCAGGCTGCCCAGGGAACCATCCGACGTGGCCTTTGAACACTTCCACTTCCTCACAGTGAGGAATTTCTTCCTGAGGTCCAATCTACACCTGCCCTTCTGTAGGTCAAAACCATCCCCCCAGCAGAGTCCTTAATAAAAGGTCCCTTTCCAGCTTTCCTGTCGCCCTGCTTCAGGAGCCTTCAGCTGGAAGGTCCTCCAGCCTGGAGGCTTCTCTTCTCCAGGCTGAGCAAGGATGGCCCCAACCCTATGAACCCTGATCTCAGGGTCTTTCACTTGGACCCACTGAGTCTCCTGCAGCGGGTGTAGCTCCAGTTCTCCAGGCTGCTACCAGCACGGTGCTCTGGTCCTGGGTTGTTTTGCTTTTCAGCTTCTCTACCGGTTTGCTGTCTGTCCTGTCCCGCTGCCCATCACGCTGCACAGGCTGTCTCGTAGCAACATCCGACTTATGTCGGCTTCAGTGCAGTCCCAAAGGAGTGTTTCAGAAGCCAGGTGCCAGCTCCCAAGGTTGGGCACTTCTGCACAGAGCTGCTGTTTTCCCTGGTCTCATCGTAGCCCTGCACCAGGGAAGGCTTTTCAAAGTCTGTTCCTCCTAGAAGCAGAGGGAAAGTCCTTTTTTCAGATGGAAACGTCTTTGTGGCTCTGATCTTTGCAGCCAGCATTGCTGTCCTCTTTGTAGGCACAAATTCCAAGGAGGTGGAATCCCTCACTTTCCTTTCTCAAGAAAAATAGGAGTGTGGATTAGTTGTTTGCTTCTGGCAAAGCAGCAGAGAGCTGGACGCCAGAATGCGTCTTGAACGGAACTGAAGGCATCAGTGCGGACCATGCGCTGAACAGATCCACTTCATCACTCATTCCTCCCTCTCTTCAGCTGAGACCTGCTGTGAAGCGCTGTCCTCTGCAGAGCATTTCCAGAGGGGCTCTAGCATGGTAGAGCTGGAACGCAAAGACAGCGGCGAAGCATCCCTCTGCCCAATGACCCGTCTCGCAGTTCCCAAACCTTGGTGGAGCTGTTACATGCCTCTGCTCCTTGTTCCCGTGTCTCGGCCTCGTTCTTGTCTCGGCATTATGGAGCACAGAGCATCCAGGGTCAGTGGGCAGAGCGCTGGATGCTGTTGTGCGCTGCGTGCTGCGATCGACACCCGAGGTCTCCAGCCTTTAATATGTTTCCGTAGCAAGTTAACGCAGTTCAAGTGCCAGAAGTGTCTGTGGCATGAGCTCCTCCCAAAGTGAAGCTTAAAGACCCAAAACATGCGGGGAATCTGCGGTGAATGCCCCGGTCCCCTGTAATCCCGAGCGTTTTTGTGCATATCTGTTGCTGTTGTTTTGGGTGTCGGATGCAGTCTGGGCTCTGACCGAGAGCCGTTGCCTGCGTGTCAAGGTTTGTGTTGCAGCAATGCTGCTGGCTTGCATGCGCTCGTGCTGCAGCCCCCTGCTTCTAGCTGCAAGTGTGAGGACTGAGAGATTTTCTGGGGTCCTGGGTGCCTTCCCGCAGATCTGTGTAAGACTAAGTTTGTAAGTGTTCGACGTAGATTGAAGTCCTGCTTCCTTGCAGTCCTGCGGTCTCCACCTCCTTGGAGCGTTAAGGAATTGCAGGCAAACACCCCATGGTCTCTGGCCGTAAAGCAGGAATTATTCCAGGGCTTTTCATCACAGATTGTGGAAGAAGGAAAGCTGTGTGTTCCCAGAGGTCATGCAGCTCTGGAACCAGTCTGGATGCTCCACGTTGGGCATCCACCGTGTGTCAGCCACGTTACAGCGAGGGCAAGGTATCTCCTAAGCGTCAGGAGAGCGTAACTGCCCAGGCTTCCCAGTTTTGCCCCCGTCAGCTCCTCTCGGCAGCAGTTGGTCTGCTGCAGCAGCAGATCAGTGTTTCAGGTTCGTGAGGCAGGAAAGCCTGCAGGTAGTAGTTGGGACTCTCTCGTGAGCAGTCGGCAAAGGCCATCTCGTTCCTCCAGAAGCGGTGAGGAGCACGCTGAACCCAGCGAGGGGAACTGATCTCATGGTGTTGGAGCAGCCCTGCAGCTGACAGTTGTCCTCAGCTGAGCCTTGAAAGAGTGCAAATACTGGCTTGGGTCATGGTCATGGCAGAGGCACTTGCCTCAGCAGCGGTAGGCAGCTGTCATCGGGTGACAGACTGCTGGTGCTGCCAGGGACAGCCTTGGAGAGCAGAGCATTGTTCGTTGTGGTAGCAGTGGTGGTGTTTGCTTGCTCTTGAGATCATAGAATCATAGAATCATTACGGATCGGAAGGGACCTCGAAAGATCATCTAGTCCAATCCGCCTGCAACAGCAGGGTCACCTAAACCAAGTCACACAGGAACACATCCAGGCAGGTCTTGAACATCTCCAGAGAAGGAGACTCCACAACCCCCCTGGGCAGCCTGTTCCAGTGCTCTGTCACTCTCACCGTGAAGAAGTTCCTTCTCAGGTTGATGTGGAACCTCCTATGTTCCAGCTTACAACCATTGCCCCTCGTCCTATAACTACATGACACCGAGAACAGCCCAGTGCCATCGTCCTGACACCCACCCCTCAAATATTTGTAGACATTAATGAGGTCACCCCTCAGTCTCCTCTTCTCCAAGCTAAAGAGACCCAGCTCCCTCAACCTCTCCTCATAAGGGAGGTGTTCCACCTCTCTTATCATCTTTGTTGCCCTACGCTGAACTCTCTCCAGCAGCTCCACATCCCTCTTGTACTGAGGAGCCCAGAACTGGACACAATACTCCAGGTGTGGTCTCACCAGGGCAGAGTAGAGGGGGAGAAGAACCTCTCTTGATCTGCTAACCACCCCTCTTCTAATCCACCCCAGGATGCTGTTGGCCTTCTTGGCCACAAGAGCACATTGCTGGCTCATAGTCATCTTGTTGTCCACCAGGACCCCCAAGTCCCTTTCCCCTACACTACACTCCAACAGGTCAGTCCCCAGCCTATACTGGTACCTAGGGTTGTTCTTGCCCAGATGCAAGACTCTGCACTTACTCTTGTTATAGCTCATTAGATTTTTCTCTGCCCAGTTCTCCAGCCTGTCAATTATGCTTGCCCAGATGCCAGGGAGCTCGTCTGTGAGAGATTGCGGGCTGGAGGGAAACAGGACTTCACCTAGGGCTTCCTAACGCGGCTGCGCTGCTGCCCAGATCAGTGGGTCAGTAGCCTGGGCAGCGCAGTCCTGAGTCAGTGCAGGCATGGACACCTCTGCTCTGTGCACAGAGGGAGAGAACCTTCGTTGAGGTCTCTGACGGTCATGCTGGAGCAAGGTGCAGGCATCTTGCAGGGACTATTCTCTGTGGGCGCACAAACTCGCTGATGCAAACCAGAGAATGCAGAGAGCAAACTAAGCTGACGGCTGCCTTCGCAAGAGATCTCTCCAGGTGCGTGTTCTGCAGAACACACAATGTGATCTGAACTGCAGGAGCAGGTGCGGTTGGTTCTCAGCGTCAAACATGGTCTTGGAGCTGATTAATTTGACTTTGAACTAGGGAAGTGATCTCTTCCCATGAAGTGTCAAAGTCCTGCAGGATGAACTGGAAGGTTTGGAGGTTCCTTTTGACAGCGAAGGTGCAGACTGGCTGTCGCCAGCTCTGAACTCTGAGTTGCTTTCACCAAACACAGGTGGGCTCTTTGCTTGCACGGACCTGCAGGCAGGAGAATTCCAAGCTGCTGCCTGTATTCCCTGGGGTAGATGTGGTTGCTTGGATACCCTGCGAGGCTGTTTCCACCTCTCCTTGAGGCTACGAGTGCTGTGGGCTGTGCAGGTATTTCTGGGCACGAGAGCTTGGCAGTGGGGCCAAGTGGAATTATGCCTGCGCAGAGCTTCATGAGGACCAGCTCGGTCACGTGAGCAGTTTCGAAGCCAATCAACAAAGCTGTTCAATGAGTGAGTCGCAGTCACTGTTGGCTCTCCTGTAAGTGAAGGGGATTCCTTACGGCTCAGAAAAAGTGACCAGCTGGCCAGAGGGGGTCTGACGGGACGGTTGACCCCCAGGTGATGGGTTGTGCCTGCTTCTTGGCCGCGCTTGTGCCATGAGCACCCTGACGCGTTACCCCGCGTACAGCTCGGGCATCGCGGAGGTGCTTGTCCTGTGGCACGGAACAGACACAGGCTGTGGCCAGCCAGAATCTGAGAGGCTCGCAAGAGAGCCCTGGATCTCCTTGATGTGAGACTGGGTGCAGCTGCTGGGCGCAACAGAGTGTTCATGACTTTGACCTGCTGGTCGCTGCCGTGGAACAGGCTGCCGGTAAGAGCCATCTGCGACAACCTTGTGCTGTTTCCATTAAGCTGCTCTTGGATCCAATCAAATGATGGGGGGATTTGTTGACCTGCAAACCTGCCTCCCCCATATGGATGGGGAGGAGATTATCCCACCAGGGGTTTAATATCCAGGAAATTAAAACAAATATATCTGAGTGACTGAATGTCTTCCACATGAGCAAACATCCTTGGTAATGAAACAGAGTCTATTTCAAATGCCAGGCATTGCCGTGAGAGCTGGTACCAAGCGTGCTCGGAGTGAGCGGTGTGCGCCAAGCACTCTGCTTTATGATTATGAAACCAGGTCTCTCTTAATCCATCAGTATTTTGCTGTGCTTAATATTTAAAGAGTCTTTGGGAATCGTTGTTATCCTGGGGTTTTCTGAGCAGTTTGCCTCTGCTGCCACCGCATTGTCACTAGCGAGAGAAGCCCGGCCGCAGCAGCGAGGCCATCTGCAGCCTCAGCCTCTTCAGAGCAGGAGGTACATCGGAGCAGACTACTACCTGCAGTCTGAGGCCATTACAAACCCAGCGCACGACAGGACCTGAGGCCATAGTACGCGCCGCTCTGTGTCCCAGAGCGCCCCGGTGTGCTGCCTTGTTCAGCGCGAGGGGATGCGGATGGCCAGAGGCAGTTTGGGGTTGCCCTAGTCAGTAGAACCATTTAAAGTAACTCGGTGATGCTGGAACAATGAATCGTCACCTCTTAGTGCTCAGAGAGCCCCGAATGTAGGTTGCTCATCGTCTGGACCCAGCTTATCCGTTAGAAACTGCTAGAGGAAGAAGAGATGGTTTGACAGGTTGCTGTGATTATGATGTGATTCAGGAGCCCATCTTTCTCTCTGAGCTCACCTGGGATGTTGTTCCGTGTGGATCCTCTCAGTGTGTGCTTGCATCTCAATGGGCTGCCGGCAAAGTACGAGGCATTGAGGAGCCCAGTGAGCATCTGGTGTGATGGGTACGTGGCCTGTGGATTGTGCGGCTGTGGCTCAGAACTGAGAGAGAGGAGAACCCTCTGTCCCTGCCCATTTGAACCTGCTCTTAGGAAATGTTAGCAGGGGCTCTGTGTGTTTGTCTGTGAAGGTCACAGCGTGAGTTGTGCCCCTGTGGCAGGCTGGATTGCTCCTGCTCTCCTCAGCTGGGAAGGTCTCTCCAGCTCTGAGTGGGCTTCCTCAGCAAAGAGCAGACAGAGTTAGTTTTGCCCTGGCACAGCCTGTTGGTAGCCACTGCAGATCATCTGGGGAGGGGTTTATTTCACAGCCACCCCTGCTGCCTGGAGCAGGCTTGACTTGGGCGAGCTTCCCCTCTCCAGTAGTCCCTTGTCTTTGGGTTCTTGTCTAGATCCTGAGGACTGTGGGTGCCCACTTGGTGAGCTGCAGCCGTTGTGTTTCCAAGGCCTTTTGGCACTTGTGGTGGTGCTTCTCTACTCCTCATTAACCGCAGTGAGAGGCGATGGAACTGTGCAGGGAAACACACATGTTGCAGGTAGCTTCCAGCCCAGACAGGCTCTCCGCTGCAGGTGTGTTTTTGCTGAGAACGGGAACATTTGTGTGAGGAAGGGTCAGTTCCTACCAGCCTTGCAAAGAGCAGGATAGGCAGATGTCACAGCCCTCCTTGTGTTGTAAAAGGCTCTTCAGTGCTGGACTGCTCTCCGGTCTTCACCACCCCGCACGGCGCGTTGCTGCCCCACACCAGCTTCAGAGGGGACTGTGGGTAGAGCAGAGACCTTGCGTTTGCAAAGCGCAGTTCTTGATGTTGTTAAACAGATGTGGGAAGTAGGGAAGGAAAGCTTGGTTGCAGAAGTGGGTCTTGTTGACTTGATTTGCAGAAGGGGGGTGAAGAGCCCTGTTTGCCTCAGTTGACTTGATCTCTTCTGCAGGGTAGCCCTGAGCAGTAGCAGAGCTCGTGTGGACCTTTTAGCGATTGCTCTGGTGAGACGATTTGTGGCTTGTGTGGTTCTTGCCAGCAACTCAGCTGTAGCTTGGTCATCGTGTGCTTGTGTCACAGTCTGGAGAGCGGTGCGGAGGAGAGTGCTGTTCGCTGGTGTCAGGGCCTGTAGAACACTGGCTGTAGACTCGAGCTTTCCTATCGAGCACCGGCGGAGCCACAGCCTCTCTGAGATCTTTAGGTGGAACCTGTACAGGCTGCAGACTGAGGGAAGAGTTTCTGCTGGTGGGTCAGGGGCAGTGCCTGGACAGACTCGGGTGTCAGCCTGTGGTTTCAGGAGAAAGCTGAGGTCTGTTGGGTGGCAGGTTTGCAGCTCTGGTGGGGCTGCGTTTCCAGGTCGATTGTACTGGTAGAGAAGAGAGGGAGCCTTTGTGCCAGTTCAGGCTGTGGTTATCGGGGCACCCTTAAGTACCTGTCCACACCTAGACTGGAGCGGGCGGGTAGCACTCAATTCACCAGAGGATGTGTGTGTGAGGCTTGATGGATGCTGATTGTCTGCCGGATCCATGGCTCTCTCGACAGTTGGTTAATATAACAGAACACCACCTTTCCCTGTAGAGTGGTGGGATGCATGATGAGTCTCTTCTGTAAATCATCTGATGGCCTTTCTCTCCCCTGTAAACTAGGCCAACCCTTATTCCAACCACTGTTGGCTGTCCCACCACATGACAGTCTGGCGGGAGAACAATCTGAGGATGAATGACCATAGAAAATGGATGTGGCTTTTATCCCTGTGGGGAGGTTGCCCCGACCTGGGTTTGGCTGCTGGTGGCAGGAGTCCGTGCTCTGTAGCGCTGGTTTTACTGAGCTTGTTCTGGGAACAAAAGGGTTTGTCTTCTGCTGATGTAAATTGGATTCCTTTTCAGAAGCATTAAATTAAATGTAAAATGAAGACTTCAAGGGAAGCTTTGCCTTCATCTCCTTTACCTTTGCAGTGTGATTTCCCCCCCCCCCCTTTTCCATTTTAATTTGATTATTCATTTTTTCCTGTGATTGAATTTGACTTCTTCACCTCTGTGTCTCATCAAAAGTGTTTCAGACTGGAGGACAGCTTGACTTCCACAGGTTCTCCCTTTGAACCTTCAGCTCTGGATTTTAATGAGCATCCATCTGATTCTCCTGGAGCCGCAGCAGGTCATTACCTCTGCTGTGGTGCTGATCTGATTGTGCAGCTGCATCACTGTGTGGAGGTGACGGGGATCGCTGCAACAACTTTGATTTAGGACCCGCTTTAGAATTGCGACAGTTCTTTTGCTCTCAGAGGGAAGGAGAATGTTTTCTAATCCGGCCTGGAACTGGAGAAGGAGAAAGGAGCACGAGGCAGCAGCGAACACGTGCAGTCTCGCTGAGCAAGTGGTTGCACGGATCTGCTTTTGTCACCACATCAAGGGGTCTGTCAGCACTGGAATCTTCAGGCTTCAATTTCGTGAGGCGCTTGTAGCCTCTTTCCCTTGACTTATTCTGGTAGGTAGCTTGGCTTTGGCAGCCAGCAGCATCACAGCACTTGTGCTGCTGCAGGTGTCCTGACTTCAGCAGCTGGAAATGGCATCTGTGACGAAGAGGAGCTGCTCTTGAGGATCTCTTATGGAGAAGGAATCTACAGGCATCCGCAAGAGTCTTTCATACAAGCCTCTGCATTCGATAGCGGCTGTGAAATCACTGACCTGTGTGATGGTGAAGTTCCCGTTGTCCCTGAAGGTGCGCTGTCTGTTTTCTCGCAGCAAAGGCTCAGTTCAGGTGTTGCTTACAGTGTTGCTCTGGTCCATCCCTGCGGAGGGCATTTGGGGTGTTTCTTCCCCGCTGGGTTGGCAAGAGCCTCAAATACAGTCGTCAATGGCATCGTGAGAAATGAGTTTGCACCGGAGCTGTTGAGGGGCAGAGCGCCGCTGTGGGCAGCGCGCTCAGTAGGGTTTTCTGCTGGCCCCTGGGAAGGGCAGAAGGGAACACAAGTGAGAACAACCTCCGGGGTAAGGAAGGACTGGAACACGTTGAGCGTGTTCAACTCCCTCCTGCCCGTGGAGAGAATGTTGCAAATTAGGAATCAAAACATTGCTATTGGAAGCGGTAGTGTTTCTGAGAATGAGGTCTGGACGCTGCGAGGATGCGAGCGCGACCCAGGAGAGCTACTGACTGGGATGTGTCAGTGAAGGAGGGCAGGTGCTCTGCCAGTGCCTGCATCACCCTCGCTGTCTGTCGCGGCCTCGCTAGGTTAACCGCTTCTGTGATGGATCCCTTAAAGCCAAGGAGGGGTTCCAGTGGCTGAGTCTCGCAGGACCAACTGGTGCTACTCAGATTTACGTGCAGCACGTCCTCGGCAACGTGCGGTGCCCCTTGGTTAATATTGATGAGGATCGTCACTTGTTTGTTCTTCTTGTAAGGGTGATGGACAATTTCATCTGACATTTGTCTTGATTCAAGGGCAGTGCTGCCTTGTCGATGCCTGGCTTTGCAGGGTCTGTGTGATCGCTGGCTTCTCTGCAGGGAAGCAGGTCCTTTGACTTCAATGTGCTGTTTTGAACAGGCAGAGTTTGAACCTCCCTTTGCGCGGCCCAGTGTTGCTGTTGGTTTACCTGAGGTTCTGAGGGATGCGGTGCTGGTTCGTTATCTGGTTGTTCGCAGGTTATCTTTGTGGTGATTCTTCCATTTCTAATGACCCAAACCTCATGGTTTCTGTTTTGGCCAAGTTTCTGTGTTGGGGTCATGATCCTGCTCCAGTCAGGGGATTGGATTAGATGACCCCTAGAGGTCCCTCCAAGCTCTAACTGCCTGTGACTTGGTGCAGGGGCTGTGTTGGGTTCGGGGGGCTGGTTGAAGGTTTCCCCTTCTTGCCTTTTACCTCTTCGCCTCTCCCGCAGGAGCAGCAGCTGCTGCTGGCTGCCATCGTGCGCTCCTCAGCGGTGCAGAGCCTGCCAGCTCAAAACGCCTCTCGGCTTCACGCTGCTCCTTTCCCAGGGCTGCCCCATGGGTTTCTACTTTGTGCTGTCGCCATTCCTGCGCTTTGTGTTGTTCTCATTGTCTGTGTGTTGAGGTCAGATGCTGCTGGTTGGAGAACTTGAGATTCTCCAGAGTGGTGCTGCTCGCCTGTGGTTCACACGCCTGGCCACGCTGTGCTACCCGGAGAAGAAGGTTTTCGTTGGAGCTGCTTTGAAATTGCAGTTGGATAATGCAGCAGCATCTCGTGGCCTTCATCCCCTCGTTGCTGATGAACCATGCAGGCTGGCTGGACTTGATGTCCGCTGCCCGGGCTCATCGTTGCAAGTGACCTGTTTGTCTTCCTAAGTGACTGTGAAACACTGGGATGAGACTGGGTAAACTCACGTTGACAGCTCCAGTGCCATCCCGTCNAATTCTTTCAGTCTGTCCTCATAGAAGAGGTGCTCCAGCCCTCTGATCATCCTCATGGCCCTCCTCTGCGCTCGCTCCAGCATCTCCACATCCTTCTTGTAATAAGGGCTCCAGAACTGGATGCAGTGCTCCAGGTGGGGTCTCACCAGAGCAGAGTTGAGGGGCAGAATAGCCTCCCTTGACCTGCTGGCCACACTTCTCCTGATGCAGCCCAGGATCTGGTTTGCCCTCTGGGCTCATGTTGAGCCTCTCGTCCACAAGCACCCCCAAGCCCTTCTCCTCAGGGCTACTCTGCGGCCAGTCACTGCCCAGCCTGTACTTGTGCCTAGGATTGCCTTGACCCAGATGCAGGACCTTACATTTAGTCTTGTTGAACATCATGAGGTTAGCCTGTGCCCACTTCTCCAGCCTGTCCAGGTCCTTCTGGATGGCAACTCTTCCCTCCAGCGTGTCTGGGCTGGTCAGCAAACTTGCTGAGGATACATTCAATGGCCTTGTCCATGTCACCTACAAAGATGTTGAACAAGACTGGTCCCAGGACTGATCCCTGAGGGACTCCGCTTGTCACTGGCCTCCACTTGGACGTGGATCCATTAATAACCACTCTCTGGGTGCGGCCATCAAGCCAGTTCCTTACCCATCTAGTGGTCCACAAACTTGGAGACTAGAATGTGGTGCGGGACAGTGTCAAAGGCTTTGCTCAGGTCCAGATAAATGACATCACTTGCTTGCCCCTCATTCATTAATGTTGTGACCTGTTCATGGAAGGCCACCAGATTTGTCAGGCAGGACTTGCCCTTGGCAAAGCCATGTTGATTGTGCCCAATCACTTCTTCACTATTCTCCTGTCTCAGCTGCACCTCCATGATCTTACCAGGCACAGAGGTGAGACTGACTGGCCTGTGGTTCCCTGGCTCCTTCTTCCTACCCTTTTTGAAAACAGGAATGATGTTTCCCCTTTTCCAGTCAGTGGGGACTTCACCAGACCGCCATGACTTTTGGAATATAATAGAGAGGGGTCTAGCAACCTCATCTGCCAGTTCTCTCAGTACTCTTGGGTGTATCCCATCTGGCCCCATGGACTTGAACACTTTCAGGTCCTTCAGGTGATCACGAACCTGATCTTCACTTATGATGGGCAGTTCTTCCTTGCAGTTCCTGCCATAATTTTCGATGTCCCCAGGAGTGTGGCTGGAGGCCTTTGCAGAGAAGACCGAGGTAAAGAAGTCATTGAGAACCTCAGCCTTTTCCATGTCACTTGTGACTACCTCACCTGTTTCCTTTCTGAGGGGACCCACACCTTCCCTAGTCATCTTCTTACCATTCACATACCTGTAGAAATTCTTGGTGTTCCCTTTGACCTCCCTGGCTAGGCCCAATTCAAACTGTGCCTTGGCTTTCCTAACCACATCTCTAGCTGTCTGGGTGGCTTCCTTACGTTCCCCCCAATCTAGTTGTCCTCTCTTCCACTGCTTGTAGAGTTTCCTTTTGTGTGACAGCGTGTCCATGAGCTCCTTGCTCAGCCAGGCATGCCTCCTAGCATTCTTCCCTGCTTTCTTCTTTGTTGGTGTACATTGCACGGGCAGATGTGAGTGACAAGTCGCAAAGCACAGCCTTCTCCGTGTTTGATGCCCCGTGCACTCGAAGTGGTGGTGGTGACAGTTCTTTATGCGGATTTGACTCGAAAGGTTCTGCTTCCATCGGCAGTTGTGAGGGACAGCTCTTGGGCCCGGACACTCATTCTTTACACAAATCCTTTTGGGCACCTCAGGACAAGGGAGACATCAAGGGGCTGGGGCGAGCGCAGAGGGGGCAGCAAAGCTGGGGAAGGGCCTTGAGAACCAATGTGGTGAGACAGATGGAGAGAGTTGGGGTTGTTTAGTCTGAGGAAGAGGAGGCTGAGGGGAGACCTCATCGCTCTCTACAGCTGTCTGCAAGGACACTGCTGAGATGCTGGTGCTGGGCTCTTCTCACAGATCATCAGCTACAGAAACAGAGGGAAGGGCTTCAAGCTTCACCAGGGGCAGGTTAGAGTGGCCATCAGGAAGAGATTCTTCCTGGGCAGAGTGGTCAGGCCCTGGGATGGGTGGCCCAAAGTGGGGGTTGAATCCCCACCCCTGGATGAGTTTAGAAGTTGCTTAGATGTGGTGTTGGGGGATCCGATTTAGGGGTGACCTTGTGGAGTTGATGGTTGGACTCTATGCTCCCGGGGTCTTTTCCAACCGGAGTGAGTCTGTGGTTCTGTGATGTAAACAGCACAAGGGCAGCCTTCATCTCCTGTTTGCTTTACAGCCCTTGTGGGAAGAGGTAACGGAAGGAGGTCTCGCGTTTTCTGTGCGGTCTGCAGTGGTGATGGCTGTAGGATGCGTGCAACGTCACCGTGGTTGTTCATTATCTCTTGAGTACTTTCTGCTCTGGGTTGTTAAAACTGTCAGGCTGTTGTAGACCTAAAGGGCCCGAGTGTTCTTCCTTCCTGGGTCAAACTCAGCCAAACAGAACCCAAACCACAGAGGAAACTAAACTGCACAGAGCCCCTGTTTGTCCCCGGCCGGTGGCTGCGCCAATAAAATATGATCTCCATTATAATAACCTACTTTATGAAGATTAAATGGTTTTGCAATTCAAACAAGGTGAAATTGGTTTAAAGCAAAATCAAACACTAGTTTGCTAGTTTAGGATTTGAATAGCGGAATGAGCAATCGCTCCTCATATTGCTGTTGTGCACTGGTCAGCTCAGAAGTAATTGCTTTTCATAAGGCAAATTTGCTTTGACTTGCCGAGGTAATGAAATGAACCCGCAACATTTCCGTGGAAATCTGGGTCGCTATCGCTCAAATGTCACCGGCACAGCTCCGTTGCAGGCTTTCGGCAAACACGTAATGAGAAAGCGGTGCCTGGACGTGACTGACAGGACACTATTAGAAAGCTCTACCCCGATCATCTGTCCTGTAGATCAGTAGTGATCGGGTTTTCCCTCCTGTTTGTGTGTTACTGCCACGTACAGAGGCATCGGGGAGCTACTGGAGGAGGACCAGCTTCGAGATGCAAGATGGAGCACATTAGCTAAGCGACCAGCTCGTGAAGCTTTGCGTGAAGACGTCTGCCCACCCCCACCAGAAGGCCCGAAACTGCAGTGTGCTCAGGAGAGAACTCATCTGAGACTAACTCAGACCTTTAAACACATCTGCGTGAGGTCCTGACACAGAAATTATTCCCCAGAGCGAGATACGCGGTCACATCCACTTGGAGCTTCTAAAGGGAAGACTTATGTCACATGTAGTTGCACAGTCGTCTGCTCACAAGAGGAGGCTTTACCGGTGGTCTGGGAAGTGCTTTCAGGGGTGGAATGGCAAAGGATGTGAGCCCAGTCTCTGTAGAAGGGCTGGGTACTGACAGCTGTGTAGAAAGCCCCTGGAAGGCGTCATGCCAGGGGCCCAAGAAGGAGATTAGTTGTTCCACCATCCAAATGACTGACACATTTCTGCTTTCAAATAAGAACAGGGCGAGGGTGCGGGTGTGGATTCAGAGTGTGCACAGATATGTGCCGCTCCTTGCTCATGTGAGGGTGTCAGGGCACTGTGTGGGAAACTATGCATAGGGGTTGCTCTGAAAGTCGATCAGCAGCTGAGGAGGGCCACCAGCACCTACAGCACCCCTGTGGCAGCCCTGGAGCCCAGCGGCATGCCTCATGCTGATCCACGGTTGGCGTGTCGGGGAAGATGGAGCGGCAGACTGAGGAAAAGAGCGGAGCTGTCTGACAGAGACACTGTGAACTGTTGGAATAGCCAGCGTCAGAAACAAACCACTGCTTCAGGGAGGATGCCCCTCCTGGCTGTTGGAGGGAAGGGTGTTCAGCCAGGGAGAGGTGCAAGGAAAACACAGATGAAGCGTTCAGAGTTGTGGGAGGAAGTCAGGTGACAAGAAAGGATATTTGAAAGGGACCTCTAAGGCTGGAAGGGCTTTGGCGCAATGGAGGTGTTCCCAGCAGTGAGCTGCTGCGCTTGGAACACTGGAACCAGCCCATCGTGTTGCAGTCAAACGGAGCAGGTGGCCACCAGAGCTCAGCTGAGGGCCAGCGCCTGTGTCGCACTGGTGGTGCCTTTAACACCTCGGGGCTGTAGGTGTGTTTGGGACGCATCAGCACGTTCATTGACAAATGACTGACTGAACGCAGATGCTGTAAGGACTGGAAGGTCGTTAAAACACCCCTAAATTCCAAAGATCTCTGTCTGCTGAGGCCCAAGGAAGATCTTCAAAGCAGATATTTTGTCAGCTCTCTTTCAGAGAGATGGAAAAGGCTTCTTTGAAGAGATCAGAAAGAACCCGGCTCTTTTTCCAAGTGTTGTGACTCAAAGCTTGCGTCGCTGTCTGCTTCAGTCTCTGCAGCATAATGGGACGGCCTGAGTAGTGAGGAACCCAAAGCGGGAGGGTAATTAATGGCTCCTGCAGAGCCGGCTGGAAGAGGAGTCTCCCCAGCTTGGCCTGGCGGGGTCCTTAATGCGCTGCAGATTGGCTGGTGCCGTGTGTCTTCGCTCGAGAAGCTGGTCCAAAACTGGTAGCTGACAGTTGTCTGTCTCGTGTGTCTTAGCTTGAGAAGCTGGTCCGAAACCAGTAGCTGACTGTTGTGTGTCTTAGCTTGAGAAGCCGGTCCAAAACCAGTAGCTGACAGTTGTCTGTCTCGTGTGTCTTAGCTTGAGAAGCTGGTCCAAAATCTACTGCCTTGGTTTGGAGTTGTTTCCCTTTGGTAGGTTGTTCCACAGGCCCAGTGAAAACGCTGTGTTGTAGTGATGAACCCAGTGACACTTTCTGTAGTCAGCACTGACCTGGGACTGTCTTCAGCCTGAGGTGACTGCATTCTAGGGTAGACCAAGGGAGGGACAACCTGCTTTACCAACGGCTTGCGGGTACTTCTGCTGTTGCCGTCCTTGCTGGACTGTGCCTACACTTTGCTATTGAAAACCTGCCTGACACAAGAGTTTCCTGGTCGCTGCATGACCTTGTGTCTGTGAAACTTGGCCCTGACTAGACTGCAGTGGAGGACTGATGTGTGTCTTCTAAAAGCATGCTGTCAATCTGCCTGGCTCAAAATGGTTTGGGTGACCCAACTTCCACCTTGTCTGTGTGGTTGCTGCTCTTCTATCTGCTAGTTTGTCACTCAAGTGTTAGCCTTGCATGGAGCTAACTAGGCACAGCAGAGTGTCGCTATGTGTGTGTTTCACAGGCGAGTTCAAGGGCCGTAGGACCCTGCTGCAGATGCGGCAGCGCGTGAAATAACCGTGCGAGACGCTAGCAGGAGCATGTTCTCCAAATGTCTGTGACACCCGAAGATGCTGCAGACTTATTTTCCAAAGAAGAATCAACGCGTTGCTGATGGGCTGCTGTCAGAAGAGGAGACCCCTTCTTGTGCTGCCTGGTCCCGCAGTCAGCATCGGCTCTTCTCCTTGAGCCACCCATTGGGCTGATTTACAGGCGCCGCTGCCATCTGTATCTTGCTAACGGGGAGCTCGTGGCATCTGTGCTCATGCTGAAAGCAGCCTGGTGGCTAGCGCGCGTAATTGCCAGATGACGTACAGTTGGCGGAGAAGGGAGGGGAAGATCCTGACGTTCCTGGATCTCAGTCAGCAAGCTGGAGCTGCCCGGCTTGTAGCAGTGCCTCCTCTTTCCTGGGTCAAGTTGTGCAATTCCGTAGCGTTCTGGCTGGCCATGGTGTATGCAGCACAAGCTGAGCAGGAGGGTGTTCGTTGACTTGGGTCTTTCCTGCCGTTCTCTGTGCCTCTGCACAGGCCCAGCTCACGCTGCCACAGAGAGCTTAGGCTTCTTCATGCTGCGAAGCTGCATTAGAGATGCTCTGCAGGCTTCTCCTTTGATTCCTGTTCCCTTCTACTTCCTGCGTGTTTAGTGATAGGAAACTGGTTCCTGAAGTTAGGGATTTGGTTTGGTCATCCCAAAGACGGATCTTTCTCGCATGCTTCTGCTTTTGCTGCCCTTCTGGAAGCTCCTGCTCCTCAGTGCAAGATCCGAGTGTTGTGTATGTGACTGGGAAGCTGTGTGTTCCTGCTCTGTGTCTTCTGTCACTTCTTCACCCTTGAAAGCCTCTAACTGTTGGGTTGAAATAGGTAATAGAAATTCTGAGTTTTCAGAAGGGTCTTTGGTGCAAAGCAGCATCTCGGGGGACCTTCCTTTTAGCTGCTTTCCAGGATCGAGGGGACACATTGGGAGATGAGCGGAGGATGGAAAATGTCGAGGGGGGAAGCGGGTTTTTGAGTCAAAAGATGTGCAAGTGGTTCAGACTAAGCTGGGATGGAGTTTGCTTGGAAAGTCAGATTTTGCCCCTGTGAAGTGTTTCTAATTGGTGGTTTAACGAGTGGCTTTGAAGTGTAAATGAGAAGGGAAAGGGCCATGTGAAACCTCTGGCTGCTCCCAGTGCTGGAATGACATTTGTTCCCAAGGAGAGAGGGATTGGAAGCTGATAAAGACGACGCTTCTGGAACGTTGAGTACAGTTCATTAAGTAACAGCAGTGTACTTGGGCATCTCAGAAACACCCTGGGCAACTTTCATTTCACCAGAAGTGTCCTGCAGCGACCGGGGCTCTACGTGGAATAGCTAAGGTAGGTGCTGACTACAAGTCTGGATGGCTTTTCTCTTCCACTGCTGTCACAGAGGAATCGGTGCTGTGGCCCAGTTGTGGTGTCAGCAGGGATTCTGCCTTGGTGGTGTCAGCTTTTTCGTTCAGGTACCTAATGTCCCCGTTTGAAAAAAGAATCACAGAACATCAGGGACTGGAAGGCACCTTGAAAGATCACCCAGTCCCATCCCCCTGCACAGCAGGATCCCCTGGATCCAGTGGCACAGGAACATGGCCAGGCAGGTTTGAAATATCTCCAGAGAAGAAGACTCCACAACCCCCCTGGGCAGCCCCTGCCAGGGCTCTGGCACCCTGACTAGGAAGAAGGTTCTTCTCACACTGATGTGGAACCTCCTCTGTTCCAGCTCACACTCGCTGCCCCTTGTCCTGTCTCTGGGTGCCCCTGAGCAGAGCCTGGCTCCATCCTCCTGACACCCACCCTTCACGTATTGATCAATGTTCATGGGGTCACCCCTCAGGCTCCTCTTAAAGGCATTTCTAGGGCAGTTGTTGTGGTGGAAGTTATAGTCGGACAAAGACACACAACAGGAGTAGGTCATGAGGAAAATGTCTGGTGTTAGGTGTTCCTGCACCCACACAGGAAAAACCTTATTCGGTTGAGCGACAGTGGGTGTTTCTCCTGCAGTTAATCACGATGATAAGTAGTAGGTTGTCAGCACACAGAGCCGGTCTTTGTGTCTTTAAAGAGATGATCTGTAAACGGGTGGAAGTTACTGTTTGTGAACCAGTATTGGCAGAGCCCTGAGAAGTGAATGTGAGTGGATGGAGGTTCTTTAGAAGTTTAGGATTTGCAAGTGGACTTTGATTTAAAAGACAACACTCAGATGCTGGCTTTGTCTTTTGCCACCCCCCAGAGTGCTGGCCTCAGTAACTGTCAAGGAGAGATTAGGAACTCTGGTGTTTCTGCTCCCAGTGGTGGAAAGCTCTAGGTTTTTGTTTTCCTGACAGAGCAGGTCCCTGAGAGCCATCTGGCCTTATGCTGGCTGGAGGAGGTCGTGACTTGTTTTCCTGTGCCCATGGCTCCCCAGCTGTGGCTTCATCTGTGCAAATGCCAGAGCAGGAGAGAGTCTGGCAGCTGGGGTGCTGCAGATGTTGTTGTTTATTCATCTCTGAGTAGGGCTTTAAGTCACGAGAAAAACTTGCAGCGTGCACTGAAGGGTTAACTGTTATCTCGGCTGTGTGGAAGGGGCACAGAGTAGAAGGTTCTGTTGGGACACTAAGCAGACGGTGGCCGCAGCCATCCGTTACCCGACAGCTTTCTCCAGCACTTCCAATTGGATTTTGTGCCGCTCTGGCTTACGGGGGATTAGCTTTAAGTAACTGCTTGGTTGTACAACTCCCCAGCGAGTTAAGCGTGCACAGAGGGGTTCTAAAGGCTTCCAGGATGCTCTCAGCAGAAGCGCCGGAGGCTTTAATGGCAGGCGAGGCGCTCGTTGCACTCCTAACTGCTGCTTTGTGCTGCTAGGGACAGATGCTGCTCTGTTGTTTCTGCCTGAGGAAAATTTATCTTGGTAGGAAATGGCCGGGTTTGTCAGTTGGTCTCCTTTGTCTCCCAGCTAAAGAGCCCCAGCTCCCCCAGCCTTTCCTCATTAGGGAGGTGCTCCCCTCGCTTCATCATCCCTGTGGCTCTGCGCTGGGCTCTCTCCAACAGCTCTGTCCCCTTCTGGAGCTGAGGGGCCCAGAACTGGACACAACATTCCAGATGTGGTCTCTCCAGGACAGAGCAGAGGGGAAGAACCAGCTCTCTGGATCTGCTAACCACCCCCGTTCTGATCCACCCCGGATGCTGCTGGCGCTCTTGGCCACAAGGGGGCGCTGCTGGCTCCTGGCCATCCTGCTGGCCACCAGGACCCCCAGGTCCCTTTCTCCTCCACTGCTCTCCACCAGGTCAGCCCCCAGCCTTGGGTCCGGGCAAGATGCAGTCACTTGTTCAGCTTCTGCAGTGCAGTGCCAGTCTTCTCCGGGTCACAGTGGTTGTCCAGGACCACATTTGGTGGTGGTGCAGTGAGTTCCTGTGGAGTTTGCTTGACAGGAGGAGGCTTCAATTGTGAGAGCTCTGTTCAGACTCTGGAAAAGACTGCAGCTGGTATGAGGGCAAGTACCCAGGCTGATCTCCTTCACCTGCATCCTTCTGCACGAGAGCTTAGCGTGCTCATTCTTGTCTTAGGACTCCTGATTCATCTCCTCCCTGCAGCTCCTGTCTCCTTTCACATCAAAAAGCCTCTAGACACATCAGCACATGCTGCAAGTCAGCGGCTGTCTGTGGCAGCCTCCGGCAGAGCCTTCACAGACCTGTTTCTCTGTCTCTGAGGTGGACTGGAGATGGCCTCTGGTGAAGCTCTTACTAGACCTCTCCTTCACTTGTGTCGCTTACACTTCCTTCTGCTCTTGTCCTGCCGAGTTTTTGTCCGCGGTGCGAGACGAATCGACCGGCAGCCCCTCACCTGCAGTCACAGCACGGCAGAGGCACCGCTGTCCTGGTGGTTGTTCCTCACAGTCTGGATAACGAGCTCGACTACGTGTAGGCAGCTACGTTCCACCTCACAAACGCAGGTGTGGGGAAGGGATGGATGCTGCTCTGCTTGGAAGTGCCGCTGAGCTCCAGGGGACTGAGCAGAACAGGATCCAACTGTTGGTGCAGTTTGTGGTCCCTGTGCGACTGTATTCGTCAGCTCTACTCGTTTGCACTTCCGTGTCCTTGTGGTCACTCCAGAGCAGAGTGAAGGAAGATGCGGCGAAAAGGCCTCTGGATTCTGGCGCCCGGCTGGCTGTTCCTGCAGTTCTGCTCTCCACTTCTTGCCTCCTCCTGCAAGTGGCCACTGAGGGCTCCATAAAAAAGTTCTTTGAGTAGGGTCAGAGAACTGTCAGAGCCAGCGAACGGGGGGTTGGATTGGCAGCCAGATGCTTGGGAGAAATGAGCAGCATTTGGCCATGAACTCCCCTGAACCAAGGCTTAATTACAATATTCATTGCTTTGAGGCCGGGAAAGCTCACTGCAACCATCTTAGGGGACCAATAGTGATAAAATAGTGGATGGAAGACTCCTCAGCACCAGCCAAGCGAGAGAGAAGGTCTGCGTCAGTAAAGCAAACTGTCAGGATTGGAAGCAATGGAATTTCAAGCTCACAAATGTTTTGGAGGCCATTAGAGGAAAAGGCTGACAGGAGACGCCGCTGACAAGCTCAGAGATGCGTTCACTTGCTCCTGCAAGGTTCTGAAGGTGGCTGTTCTGCTCTCTTCTAGTTCGGATCTGTCGCACACAACTCTGGCTACAGACAATTGTTGTGCAAGATCCATTTGGCCGCCTGTACGGCACCACCGAAGGAACAGGGATCACACGGACACTGACCATCCAACTCAGTGCCAAACTAACCCACCCCTGGCATCCCTGCTGCAGTACCATTGTCACAGGAGTGACTGGTGTGTCGGCCAGAATTGGTTGAAGCCGAAGCGTTTCCAGTGCCCATCAGCAGAACTCCTGGTGTGGTGTCCTCCGCAGACAGGAGTGACCTCCCTTCTGTGGCTCCCAGACTGCCATTTCCACGTGACGTCCACAGCGTCAATTCTACGCGATGCCGGCAGTTCAGTTCCTTTTGGCTGCAGGCAATGCCTGTCGTGGGGGCGCTCACCGGCTCAGCTGGGATATCAGTGGTTTTCAGACATGGGACAGTGTTTTCATTCCCAAGTGGAGGGATGTTGTGTGGAAGAGGCTCAGCTGCAGGGATTAGGCAGTTTCCCAAGGTAACCAGAGTTCCTGCTGAGTGCGGGGGCGTCACTGTTCTCTGTTGGTTCACACGTGCTAACATTGCTGTAACCTGCTTCGCTAGTTGCCGTGCGTGCTTATTGCTTTCTAATAGAGATGTTTGTGACCATAATGATCAGTGAATGTCTCCGTGAAGCCTGAAGAATTTCCCTGAGGTCACATAAGAAGTTTTTGTTGAAGAAGTTGGTGACTTTGTCTTGCAGCGCGGTTCCCGCAGCCGACCCGATGTGCAGGTGTTGCTGGTGTCAGTGGCAGTTGTGGATGGATGCTGGAAGTGTGTTCTCATTACTGCTGTGCTTTTCCCTTCCAGCTTGCAGGTGGTTGTCCTAGTGGTCGCCTTTTGGTGCCATTGAGACACCACCTGGCTGTGAACGACGGCCTGCATGTTGCCTGGCTGCATTGCTGCTGTACTGCAGGACCGCGGCCACGCTCAGGGCAACAACCGCTTGTTCTCATGCAGTCAGAGAGGTCTGGGTTTGACTTTCCAGGGACAGGGACAGCTTTCCTGGGGTCTTGTGTACAAGAGACCTGGTTCTTGGCGCACAAGGAGATTAATTCTAGGTGGGATAACTGCATGTGGGGAGGGGGCAGCCGAGCTGTCAGTGCTTCCAAGGAGGAGGAGAGCTGATGCCCTGCAACGTGAGGACAGCCTGGCTTGTCCAGGCTGGGAGCAGGGTCAGCATGGTCACTCGATTGCACTCTGTAGATAGGTTAGTGTTAGGAGGCCGCGAAGAGGGAGAGAGGGGTCGTGTGTGAGCACGTGGTTGGGCCAATATCCAGTTGCAGTATGAGGGTCAAATAATTGGCTTCCAAATATACCTGTCCTTGTTGGACGTGGCGAGTGCATGTCTGCTGACCTGTGAACATAGTGACAGGCTCAGGACTGTCCCGACAGGGACAGGGAGGGTCGCTGTAAAGGGCTGTTGCTGGTGCCAAGTGCTCATTGCCTCCAACACAGGTGTCTGGGGTCTAAACTGCTGGAGGGAATCGGAATTTGGTTTTTTACTACTGTTGTCTGCAGAAAGCAAGGTTGGCCCTTCTGTTTGTGCGATTGGGGTGCCCACTCCTGAAGCTGAGGGAAAACTCCAGATGTAAGTGAACGTCACTGCAGTGGTCACTTCCTTTGACTCTGGTAGCAGAAATTACCAGCTCTTGGCCAGCCCTGGGTTTCCTGTCCTGCCGAGTCTCGTGTGTCCCCTGGTGTTGAGGAATGCTGAGGAGTTCTTACTGAAACAGCCACTGTTCCTGCATGGCTGCCTTAGCTCTCCGAGCGCTCTCGCCCCACGGGACTCTGTGCAAACGGTAGAAGCTGCGTTTTCACCATGAGAATCCGTCTAGAGGTTGCGCTGCTGAGAGCATCTCGGCAGTCTCTTGACTGTTTTGTGAAAGCCAAGTAGACACTGTTCCCCAGCGCTGCAGATCCTTCATCTGGCAACGAAGCTGTTTCTAGGGTAAATTACAATGGGTTGAGAGCTTTCTAGATTAGCTGGGTGCCGTTCACTCCAGCGTGATCAGAGAGCGCGGATTGCGTCGGCTGAAGTGCCTGCTTCCATTCTTGTGCTTTCCAGGGTCAATGGGTGTTTTGCGCCCACTTGATACCACTTACTGGAAACTCTTCCTGAGAGCAGTTCGCTTGCTGTGCAGAGAGAGGCTTTGAAAAGCTGCACAAAACCAGGCGCTTCGCCGAGGCTCCATTACGGTTGGAAAGCAGTTTCTCAGTGAATAAACCGCTGCTGTGTTGAAGTACTGGGGTGGACACTGAGAACTTGGGGCTCTTCAGCTTCTAGGTGGTGTTCTGTACATTTGACGTCTTCCCAGCATAGTCTGAGGTCTGTTTGTGTCCTAGTGATGCTCCCAGAGGAGCCACCGGGATGTTGCGTATCCTTTCGGTGCACACAGGGTTCAGTTTTAGCATACGGTAGCGTGTGCCGAATCACATCTGCAAGAAACGGGGGGAAGGAGGCGTTCGCTGGGGGTGCTGTGTTCCCTCTGGCGCACCGCCAAATGCACCCTTCTTGCAGGCAGGGGACCGTTACTGTCCGTGAGTGCCTGGATGCAGGCACTGACTGTGTGACTGTGCTTTCTGGAGGCTGGGAGCCTCTTGGTTCTCCTGTGGGATCACGTAGCTGAGAACTGGAAAAATCCAATTAAACAGCATGGGGTGGGGGGGGGGTCACTTGTTGTTGTTATTGGCTCTTGTAGGTCTCAGAATGACTCTTCTTTCAGAAAGGTTTTACGTTAATTCCTGTGTGTTTCTAAACAAGACTCGGGCAATGGAACCTCATAATGACAGCTGCTGGGCTCTGTAAAGGGTGCTTGCTGAGTGATGCCGCGCTCTCCACGTAGCAGCAACTGCTGTTGTGCGTTCCTTCCACAGGCAGCAGAAGTTCAGCCCCACTTGGGTGACAACGTGCATCTGCCGGGAGTCGGGTCAGCCAAACACACATCGGAGTCCACCTTGATTTTTAGGCTGAATTAAAATCTTGTTCGGTCCCTGGTTTGGACTAACACACACAGCCGGCAGCACAGATGAGGTGAATTGCTATCAGGGCCTTCTGGGCTGGCAGTGATGACAACGGCTTTGCAGTTCAAGAGATGCAGGAGATTCAGCTGTTGCATTTCTACTTGCAGCACTCGGAGATGGGGGCATCTAGCTGTAGTCTGAGTGCAGAGCAGTCCTGTAGTTGAGGTCTTTGGCAGGACACACGTGTCAGCCCTGAGAGGTCGTTGTCAACCTCTGTGCCGTCAGACTTTGTTAAGCGAAGAACCCAGCCGTTCTTTGCTAGCACGAGAGCAGGGGTTGTACCAGCATGTGCGTGAGCAGGCATGTGCACGAGATCGCTCTTTGGATCAGAGTGTCAGTGCCAGCATTTTATCTGCTTTGGCTTTGAAGATTGGCTTTGAAGCTGCTTTTGGATTGACCAGACATCTACCGTCGTGGTTCTGTATTTGATCATTTATTCTGTTAACAGTTAGACCAGGATTGTCTTGGCCTTTTTGAACTGCTGGAACAATTAATAACTTGACCAGCTCACATGTTTGAAACACCCCGTTCTGCTCCAAGGCGAGGAATGTGCTGGTCTGGATGAAGGATGGAGCGTGGAACTGCACCTGTGGGAAATACTGCAGGTCCTTCTCACCCTGTTGCAGACCACAAACAAAGCTGGGAGATGGAAGATGGGGCCCGGAAAGAAGCACAGACATCAGGGCTACCCTGTGTTCAGTAGATAAGCAGATGAGCGGTCCTGTGGCCGATGTACCTTGGAAAACCCAAAGCTTTGCTAAAGCGAGGGTAAACGGGGCCAGGCTGAGAGACGTACTTCTGACCTTCACGAAAAAAGGAGGAAGGCTGCTTGCCGTCACCTTTCCAGATCCACGTGGTGTGGGCTTAGTACAGATCCCAACAGAGCCCTTGCAGGTGCTTCCCCTTTTAACGTGCGGGATCAGTTGTAGGTAACTCTACAGATCAAAGTGAGTGTTGAGATTCCGTACAGCCGGATGTTTGTGTGATCCCTGTGCTTTACAGATGTTGGGGTACTTTGCTTGATTTGGTAAGGTGTTGGAGTCTAGGAATGGACTGGAGGCTCGTGCCCTATTCCCAGATCTTTTCAGCCCTTCTCCAAGCTCAGCTTTGTGCAGGTTTTAACCCACATGCATTTTTGATGCAGCTGGAAAGTGACTTTCATTGCCTGCCTGCCCAGAAGAATTCCACGTCCGGTTGGATTGATGCCATGCGGCGCGTTTACCTTAATGAGTTAAGGTGTCTTCAGAGGTGTCTCCCGTAGAGCTACAGCTGGAATTGAGTCTTAAAGGTTAATCAGCTCCTGGGCAACCTGCCTCACACAGGGTGGAAGCACAGGCTGCGACCAGGTGGGTCTGGACTGGCAGATTTACCCCTTGGTTTGATGTTTTGCCTCTGGTTTTATACCGGTGCAGCTGCCAGTGGGGCTGACGCAGTGAGTCTGGGTCAAGTGACTCTTGAACACACACTAGAGAGCTCTTCCCGTGTCCCCCTCGATGGCTTCCCGCTTCGCCTTGCCATTGAGCCAAGTGCCCTGCGTGCCGATGCAGGCAGCTGGCTTCCCCCAGACGCTTTGGTCAGTCTTTCTCCATTGCTCTGTTTTGCTTTCTGCAGCTGTGGGTGTGGATGTGCAACCGCACAGGACCCTCTTGGGCCACTTTACGGCTCCCACGGAGGGCAGCCAAGGGAAAGAAATGGTGTTTGTTCAGTTAAAGACATCCTTCAGAGTGGAGGCAGGGGTCAGGGCACAGACTGGACATCTCTTGTTGTAAATTTGAAGTGTCTGTCTGGTGGCTGAGCAAACCCAGTGAGGCTGAAGGAGAGGGCTCCTGTCAGACATGCTGCGTACACTGTGCCGGAGACACGGCTGTTGGTAGGTTAGCCTGTTGTGAATAACAAGGCTTAAGAACCATTAAGAAGATTCAAATTCATGCCCAGCCTCGCTCCCAGCGTAAAACAAAGAGCTGGCAGACGCAGTGGGAATCGGGGGTCTGAAGTTTCACCACCGTCAGGCCTGCAGAGCTTTCGTTGTGCTCCTGCGTGAGTTCGGATCCGGGTTAGACTCCGGAAAGGAGTTCAGTGGGGTTATGTTCAGAGTGCAGGATGTGAGAGCCTCCACACTTCCCTTTGCGTCACCGAAGGTGAAGGTTAGCCCTTCACCCGCATTCATTCCTTGTGATCTGTGCTGCCGGCCCAGAAGAAGGGACAACGAGCCGACACTGTCAGTGCCCCCTGAACGCTGCGGTGTCCAGGACAGTGAGGGTCGTGCAGGTGCAGCCTGGCCCATGGGTGCAGGTTCACAGTGCTCCGCTGCAGGAGTGCTGCAAGAGCAGCGTGTGTTCCAACGTGAGATGTCCTTGCTGTGCCTTCACATCCAAGGAGAAGGTTCCATTGATGTAAATAGAAGTGGTGAAAGCAGCTGAGTTCACAGTGAGAAATGGGGTCCTCTCAATGAAATTCCTGGGTTTACTTGAGATCAGAGATTGCACCCTGGGAACTGCTTGAAGCAAACACCCTTTGAAGGAGTGCTGATGAAGCACTGAAGCCCACCGTGATGAGCATCTGCTTTATTCTTTCTTGATAGGTCAGCCGTGGTTTCTGTGCCATTGGAGTAGTTGGTGTTGGTAAGTTGATTTTCCATGCTCTTGCAGGATCTGTCCTCACACGTGCAGGTCGTGCCGCTGGGGTGAGGTGGAGCCGTGCTCTCCTGTCCCCTGCAGGCTGAGGACGCTGTCGGTGAGGTGCGTTTGCCTTCACTTCTCTCACAAAGCTAGTGCACGCGGAGCATGTTCTCCATCAGACCCGGATTTTATCTGCAGGTTGGAAAGAACAGAAATACAGCGCTTAAAAGCCCTGCTTGTCTGCTCAAAGGGCTGCAGGAAGCCTCTTTGTGGAGATGGTACAGCTTTTCAGGCAGCTTTTTCACGGTTCTGCGTGTGCGGTGAGGTCTTTGTCCTCCCGGTTCCTTTATGCAAAGCGCAGGCTGCTCAGGACAGGAGGAAAAGCTTTCGCAGTTTCCCCGCGACGGGTCTCTTTGCCTGGGAGCACAGAAGGCTTCATTATACGCTTCTTGTTTGGCTCCTTTATCTCCCACAACGCGCTTCCCTGGTCCTTGGGCTTGGTGAGAGGGAGCGGGGACATTCTTGAGCCGCATCCTGCAGACGCTGGGTTGGACAGTTAATGGTATTGGGCTGCGGGGGCCCTGCTGCCTGTTCCTCATCTCCACTTTGCGTTTCCATGAGCTGGTGTTCTGGGTGCTGGAGAGAAGGACCCGCTGGAAAGCGCCCCGCTGCTCAGTGTGCAGGCGGTTCTCAACGAGAAGCTGGCTGGGTCCTGCTGCAATTCCTGTCCTTCGGGGACAGGTGAGATTCTCCTGCATCACCACCGCTGTCGTTGTGCAGCAGGACGAAGATCACCAGTGGGGAAATCCTTCCTATGGAAGACACCTCAAAGCAAAATGCGTTTTGGAACAGATGCCTACAGGTGTTTTCCACCCACCCCGAGTTCTCTATAGAACCACCAACCTCGTCTGGAAAATGTGATATGGAGCCGGGGTAACGTGGCAAAGGCTCACACAGTGGTTCCTAGAGGAGCTGCCGAAGCATTGCTGTGGTCATTGGGTTCAGAATAGGTCACAGTAACTGCTAATCTGACAGCCTCGTGTTAGAATCCGGCGACCTGTTTTCTTTATGACTTCAGATGATGCAGGACAAACACCGGACATGTCCGCATGCAGCCTGCTGCAGGGGAACCTGCTTTGGGGTTAAAGCAGTGACATGAGCTGCCCGGAGATAACACAGACGGCACTCGGGGGTTAATCACTTGCTCAGAGAATGGAGGCTGAGCCCCTCTCTGTGTCAGAGAGCAGCTGGATGAGGTCACAGCTCTCGGATACTTAGGGCAAACCAGTGTGTTGAATTTGGAACTGAAAAACCAAGCTGGAAGGAGGCCTGTTTGAGTTCAGAGCTGGAAAGCTGTTCCCTCCAGTTCCCTCTGCTTGTGCTCTGTGCCCTTCCCTTGTACTGCGCCGGTCTAGCAGCCTCAAACGCACGTGGGATGCCCTCCCTCGCTGCCTGAAGTGATGACTTTTATTGTGGGGCTTGGCATGTCATTAGTGCTTGATCCTCTAACCCCTTAGGGCTGGCGTGGTGGTTGGTGTCAGGAAATCCCAGTGCTGAGGGGCTAATTGCTTTTTCTCATCTGACCTTCCACCAGCTCCAGGAGCTGCACTGCTTTCCTGACCTACTTCCCCAGTCTCCCCGCAGCTCTCCACGCTGCTGCCTTCCTAGTTTTAGGTACTTTTCAACCAAAAACTGCAGCTGACCCAATTTCCTTCCTGTGCTCCTGATGTTCCAGGTGGAAAAGACGCGGGGCTGTGTCGTCGTGCTTCTGGAAGTGAAACGGGCGGGTGGGTTGGGTACATGGCACAGAGTCGTGAACTCCTGATGGCTTGTGCTTGAGAAGCAGCCTCTGGTGGGTTGGGTTGGGTGCTCAAACACCTCTGTTGCACAGCAATTGCTTCCATGTGTCTTTGAACAACAGAGCTAAACTGTGGGTGATGGGGGGCATGGGAGCCTCCAGACTAAACCAAGGTATCTCAGGTTGACTGCTGAGGGAACAAGTTGTCTCCAAGCTGATCAGATCTATTGCAGAGATTGGACTTGTTGAGGCTTCTCCTACATTCATTGAGAAGCTGGTTGTGTCTCCAGGTTTTGGGCAGAGCAGGCTCCTGTTGTTGAGGGCTCCTTTGCTTAGGGTGGTTGTTGTAGTCATGTTATTTCACATTCCCCAGAGCTGGCAGGGAGGCTGTTGTTCTGCTGCAGGGGGCTTCGTCAGAGCTGCGCAGCTACTTGCAGGCACCAAGCTCTCCGCGGCGCCATTCGGTCCCTTACGTGGCAGAGTGCTCGGCGTAACTGAGGAAATACCAGTGGGCTGCAGCGGGGCTTCAGATTCCCACTGCCCCTCTGGCTGCCAGGTTCTTTAAGTAACGAAACCATCCGGCACAGTGGGACGGCACCAACACGGGGGAAGCCTGTGTGGTGCGTCCGGTGGGCAGCTGTAGGCCAGTCCCGGGTCGTGAGGATGAAGGGTGTTAGATGGGGAGAAATGAGCTCTGCCCACCAGTACTCGAAATCGCAGGCATCCCCCTGCACCTTTTTCCGGCACTAAATAGGTTCCAGGTTTTCGCCCAGTATGTGATTTCATTGACTGTTGCCATGAGAGTTGCCTTGGCTGCCGGAACAGGGACTCCTGCAGCAGGACTGCTTCTGCAGAAGAGGGGTGCTTGGGGCTAGTCTTGCCAGCTGCCTGTGAGTATGGCAGTAGATGGTTTGGTCCTCCTGAAAACCTCAGTCGTGCTCCAGCTGGACAGAAGCTTGTTTGAGTTAGAAAACTGTTTTTCTAGAAGGAAGCAAGAGGTAGAGGACGAAGGCAGCACCTAGCCTTTACGTGAGATGCACTGGCTCAGAAAGCAGGTGAAACCACAAGTCAGGCTGTAGCAGATCACGTTGTGTGTAAAAGCAGCTCTGTGTTGTGCTAGTTCTGGGAGACGTGTTCAGGAGACCCGTGCGGGTCTCTCCAAAGGTAGCTGGAAGCCAAGTTTACACGAGTTTCAGTGCGATGATAAGAAACTTCAGAGGTCATTTGGAAATCCACATGGGAGCTGTGAACTGCACAGACCTCTGCTGCAGTGAGTTGTGCCTGTTGGGAGTTCATTTGTCTCCTTTTCAGCTGAATTTGCCTTCTCTGCAGGGAAAGGAGCTGATGCTTTATTGCCTTGGAAAGGACTGCTGTTCCCATCCTGACACTTGCCTTTGAGAGGCCACAAAATAAGAGCCTCTTCCCAGTGATGTGACTGCCTGTCCTCTGTGCAGCGCTGAGCTTTCTTCCAGCTCTGTTCGGTGGTCAGAACCCACAGGGTCTTACCTGGCTGCTGCTGTGCTGGACCCTTCTGAGGCTGACCGGTGCCTTTAAGAGCCTGTGGCCCCTGGAATGAGTGGGCATGTCATTAGTGTTGTGTGTGTGTGTGCAGGCTGCTGCCTACAGCACCTTCTCTTTAGAAGATGAGAGGCTCTACATAGTTATTGGGTCCCTTCCACTGTGGCTGCTTTGTAGCATCAGACATCAGGAGGAAGGGGGATCTTACTGTGTGTAGGATGGTCTGAGACAGTGGAGGTCATTGCTAGGCCACTCTCCATCACCTTTTCTAACTCGTGGGGATCAGGAGAGGTGCCTAGAGACTGGAGGATAGCAAATGTCGCTCCAATCTTCAAGAAAAGGAGGAGGACCCAGGTAACTACAGACGGGTCAGCCTCACCTCCATCCCAGGAAAGGACCTTCTTCCCAGTGAGGGTGTCAGAGACCTGCTAGGGGCTACCCAGGCAGGTTGTGGAGTCTCCTTCACTGGAGACGTTTAAGACCTGCCTGGACTCTTCCTGTGTGACTTGCTCTAGGTGATCCTGCTGTGGCAGGGGGATTGGACTGGATGATCTTTCAAGGTCCCTTCCAATCCCTAATGATTCTATGATTCTTTTTTCCCATGTGAAGGACGTCCTGTCTGTCTGGCACCAAATGGTTCCAGTGCTCGGGAGCCTGAGTAAACGGTGCCAAATCAGAGCAGTTAATTGAAAATCCTTGGCATTGGAATCTGTTTAATAGGAGCGGAGCTTCCAGAACTTGCTAGCTGACCACCTTATGGTAGCAGGGGTCTCACTCGGGCTGTTTAAATAAAGGACTAATGAAGTTTAGGGATGTGGCTGTGAGCTGGGAGCTGCTCCAAATGAAGCCATAAAGTTGTGCTAATTGGCTCTGAGAATTGGAAAGCAGAGAAGGCCAGGTTCAACCACAGTGACGGTTACGTGGGGGAGGTAACTTGGCTGCTCCAGAGGGTTTCAAGACACCTGGCTGTCAAGAAGCAAAGTCATAAGTCTATAGAGATCTTACCTGGCTAACAGGGAGATTGACGTAACAAGAACAACCGAATTAGCAGGTGTAGTTCACTGAGGGAGATGTACGGTGCTGTTTGTCTGAACAAGTTCCTGGGACCTGCGGGCTGGAGTAGGTACTATGTTGGAGCACCACCAGAAATGTGAGTCGTGATGGCAGTCACTTGCCAGAAGATCACAAAGTATTTGATTAGTTGCCCTGCTGTTTCTTAATCAAAGGTATTGAGCGCTTCATTTTCAGTAGGTTCAGACTGGAAAAGAGCGCTGCCTTGGTAGTGTTGGGACAGTCGCCGTTCTTAAGGCTGTCGAGCACGAGATCAGTCTTCTGGCACCAAAGTTGCCACCTCGGCGAGATGCAGCACAAATGCCCAGTCTCTTCAAAGCCTTGCGGTGACTTTTACACAAAAGGGAGATGCCCCAGGTTTGGACTGCGGTGCCTGCTGCTGTTTGTGGCTCTCCATTGTCTCTGACAGCAACTCCTCAACCAACTCAAACCCTTTTTGTACTGAAGTTAGTGATTAAATATTGCTGGGCATGCTTGTGGTGTCTTTAATGACAGCTTGATGAAGATGTCACAGTGCGCAAATCCTTTCTGTGTCTGTGTGATAACGATCCCTGGAATCTAAAGAAGAGCAGGCAAGTGCTTGACTCCTGGTTAGGCCACCTTGTTGTGGCCATCTTGCTGGCCTAGACCTCACCTGCCGAGTCTTACGTCCTTTGCGATGGTGCAAAGTACAGACTCGGAAGGAAACCACCAACTTCCATTTACTGGACAGTTGCACTAATGTTGTCGGACAGGGAGCATTTGGTTGTTCCCCCGCTAATCCCTCCGTCTCTTCTAACGAGGATGATGAAGGAAGTGGAACACCTCCCTTATGAGGAGAGTCTGAGGGAACTGGGTCTCTTGAGCTTGGAGGACACCGAGGGGTGACCTCATTGATGTTAATAAATACGTGAAGGGTGAGTGTCAGGAGGATAGAGCTAAGTTCTGCTCAGGGGCATCTAGTGGTTGTAAGCTAAAACAGAGGAGGTTCGATATAAATATCGGAAGGAACTTCTTCCCGGTGAGGGTGACAGCCCTGGCAGGGGCTGCCCAAGGGAGTTATGGAGTCTCCTTCACTAGAGATGTTTCAAACCCACTTCTGCGTGTTCCTGCGCAACTTGGTCTAGGTGATCCTGCTGTGGTTGGGGGGATCGGACTAGATGATCTTTCAAGGTCCCTTCCAATCTCTAATGATTCTATGAATCTATGAACTCTCTAACATGGTAGACATGCAAAGTGGTTCTGTCAGTTCCACGTTAGTAGTTGAGTTGTAGCAGCTACGTCTGGTGCAGTCTGTGTTGGAGCGGAACCCTCATGGCCTTCGCAGGGTCTCTTGTCTGTAGAGGTGCCAGCACCTAAGGACTTGCTGAACGCGGAGGAGCAGTCAGGCGCGGAGCAAGCACATGTTTTGGAAGGAAGGAGGGTGTGCGGGAGACTCAAGCAGGATCGCTTTCGTTAAGCCTCTGAACGGTGCCTGTCTGAAGGAACAGCTCAGGTATGTGCAGTTTAAAAGAGGAACCGCAGAAGACAGAAAGTTGGGGTTGAAGTAGACCGGCGTTTGCCCTTGTCTGATGTAGAATGGGACCAGTCCTGTTAAGTGATTTTACTGCTGATCATGGCCTTGGTGCCTCGTAAGCCCACAAGTGTTTGTTTTCAGTAGATGCAACTGATTCTCTTCTGCTCGCTGTAGATTCTGTAGGAACCAATATCTGGGGCAGGTTTTGTTCTTGAGGCATATCTCGGGTGCCTGAAAAACCAGGACTGTCTTCAGTTCCCAAGTGCCTGTTAATTCCACACTGGAACTGGGTCATGGATGTGAGAGGGGAATAATCTGGTGAGTGTAAAAATAAACATGTGAAGTCCAGACCGGGGAGGGGGGGAGCAGGGACTGCAGCTCTGTAAATATCTTCGGCAACAGATTCATGTATTTCAGGTGTAAGTGGAACAGTGTTTGGAAGTGAGGGGAGGTGACCCCAAATGAAAATGGAGAAACGGCTCTGATGAGAAAGTGCTGGAGAGAAGAGAAGCTGCCTGGCTTCATAGCCTTGCATCCCAGCACAGTTAGACAAGTAAATACAACTGGGGAGGAGCTGTCACTGTGGTCGACACTAATCTTGGTTAAAAGACCTATTTCTAGGGTCACAGGGTGGTTTTGTGTTTGAGCAGCACTGGGACAGTCACTGGCATTGCTGGTAAATGAGATCAAGCCACAAGGTCAGTCTCCTCTGTGATGGGGTCTGTTCGCACCTAAAGCAGCAGATGTTCCAGACCTGATTTCTTTTACAAAGTTGGACTTTGTTGCTGACTCGGGCATCTGATTCTGGAGTTTAGTTGCTAGAGCAGGGTGGTCCAAATCCTCTACAGATACCAGCCAGAAAGAGTGTGGGACATCAGAATGTGCAGGCTGAGGGTTTTGGATGCTCAGGGGTGTTTTTCTGAGCTCCCAGACAGCCAGACAGAGCGGCCCTGGAAGTAGCTGCCTGGGCTGTTTCCAGTTGTGGCTTTGCTGGTGCCTAGCGCCCAAGCAGTAATGGGGATGAAAAACGCAGACGGGGAAGGGAGAACACGGGAGCTGCACGAGGCAGAGCAGAGATAAAGCCCTGCTGGTGTGAACCGAGAAGAGGAGGGACAACAGGCACTCGGGACGCTTCTCTTAGGAGACTAAACCATAGATGTGTGTTGCAGGGCCAGTCTCAGCTGTGCCACCGTGTGCCGTCTGCCAGCGAGCTGCAGGATTAATGTGGCTGTCCTGTTGCTCTGGGCTCGGGGCCGTATCAGGACACTTCTTACTTCATTTTGTGAAATTGAGGGTCGGTTTCGTCCCGGTGTGGCTATTTAACGCGGAGTAATGAGAAGGCTGGCTTGTACTGTGGAGAACTGCATCCGTTGCTGTGACTCACGTTTGGACTGTTGTTCCTCTTCCCAATCGATCAGAGGAGAGCTGACCACGACATGGACAGCCTGAGCCGTAGAGAGCACTCGGGACCAGGGTGGGAAGGGGGCGCTTGGTCATCTTTGGTTTTCAAGTCCGTTGCGTTTGACGCGAAGTGCACCGCCTGGCTCCAGCAGGGATGTTTGGCATCAGGTGTGGAGAAACACCTTGAAAGACTGTCTTGCCGAGCCAGGTGCTAGTCCAGACATGGAAGTGAGCAGGGTCAGAGAAGGGGATGAATCTCCCTCTGTGAGTTTTTCTGTTGCCAAGTTGCATTTGCAGAGCTGACCCAAAGAGCAGAGCCTGATGTGCTGACAGGTGTGAAGGGCAGAGTTGCCGGCGATGAGCCGTGGTTTGCAATCTTCCTTCCCAGACGTGTTTCCACGCACGCTTGTTTCACTGCTTTGTGGAAGATGTGTGTGTGACTCGGAGCAACAACCGCTCCAGCCACCTGCGGCCCTGCCTTTCGCACAGGAATTCTCAAGTGTTTGTTTCACCACTTGTGTCCTTTAATTGATAGAAGGAGAAGGCTGGGATGTCCCAAGGCATCGCTGGGCCGCCAGTCAGCTCAGCGCTCAGTGCGGAGACCCATGAAGTCCTCGCCGCGGGGCAGGCTTTGGTGAAGCTGTGCTCTCTCCTGAAGTCTGTCCTCAGGGGTTGTAGTGCACAGCTTTTGCTAACCCACGTCGGAGAGGCAGCTCCTACAAGCTGGTTTTGGCCGGGAGAATGCGTGCTGCCCTGCATGCAGTCTGATGGTCAGACAACCCCTCCAGAAGAGCTTCTACTCAAAATGAGGATTTAGGGCTGTGGAAGGATGAGCAATGGCCCCGCTGCACAGAAATGTTGATGTTGTTAAGAAATGAAGTGCTCAAAATGTAGGCTGCCCTTAGCACAGAGGTGGTAACAGGCACAAGCCAGAGGTTTGGGGTTTGGGCGTTGGGTTGCTGTTTTTTGGCTTTTGGGTTGAGCTGTTTGTTGGGACAGGAGGGGAACAGCCCTTCCATCTTCAGAGTTGGGAGCTTTTTCTTTTCCAAAAGTGAAGAGAGAAAGGTCACAGGAGCGATAAATTGAAGTTTGCTCCTACAGAGCAACCTAAGCAGCTAGCGCCTTGCCTCCCTCCCTTGGTCCTGTATGTTCCAGTTACTCCCGCAGCACATCAGCACAGCCAGGAGTCCAGCAGAAAGGTCACTACCTGGGTGACTGCTGGTTTGGTCCAGCACCCAGCAGCTCTGCTGCTGCATTATGTTGTCAACGTTGGCCTTTCTATTGACAAGCCTATTGATCGCCTGATTAATGCACCTCTGGGCTATTGGCATTTGCTGCAGGAGCCATCATTTGAATGTTTGTGTGATCAATGGCTCCAATCCTCAACACCAGGAGTCCCTACCGTTAGCCTGCGCAGCTTGAACTGTGGTGACTTTAGTGTTTCCTGATCGACACCTCGGAGGAGTTGCGAGCACTAGGGAAGCGAAGGAAATGGCTGCCGCCTGTGGGTTTCGATTGTGCCTCGCCCCTGGGAGACAGTGCTGAAACTTGCCAGCAGTTCTCCACAGGGAAGGCAACCGGCAGCGTCTCTGGGCTGGAGCATAATGATGCGGGATGTAATTGCTTTTGCAGTCCCCACTGTGCGGTCACTTTAGCTCCACTGTGTGAGTACCTGTAGCAGAACATAGTGGCTTTTACTCAGCTTCCGATTGAGAAATGACATTTTCAATGCCCTTCCTTAACCTCAGAGGAGTGGGGCTCTGGGGCTGTCACAGATGCCGTCAGTCTTGCAGCTGTTCGTCACTTACACTGGGGACCTAAGGGCATCAGCTTCACATGCAGCCAAAGCAGGTCTTGTTCTGGGAGCTGTGTTGGACTTCGCAGTCTTCTGCCTGTTGCCCAACAGTTGATCTATCTTCTGCCCTGTTGTGCCTCTCAAAACCAGCAAATGAAGAGACTCTGGTGCAGTGCTGAACTGAAACCATCCCTTTCTTGCTGAGCTCTGGTATAAGCAGGTTGGCCAGTTACCAGAAACCTTCTCTAAACATTTGTCACGCTGTGCTCCTGGTTTAATTGAAGTTTAGATCCCCCTGTGGTTAGCTAGCTCCCTTGATTGTCTGAAAGAGGGTCTCAGCAGTGCTTCTCTGGTATCTGAGGATGCTCTTGTGTTTGAACAGTCTGATGAGCATCGTGTTGTGTGTCGTCCTGCTGTAGTCAGCTGTCCTTAGACAGGAAGGTTGTGTGAGGGTGGTCTATGTGTTGTACAGCCCCTTCCGTTGGGGATCGGGACAAAGACTCTGTGTCCTGAGAGACCAAGTTCCTGCAGTTCATTAGGAAGACAGTCTGCTGGTGAAAGCTGTTGCACAGTCCCCATCTGCCAAAAAAGCAGGTACTTCTCCCCAGATATTCTGCGGCTGAGGAATCAGACTGCCCTGAGATGCCCCTCGGCTACCAAGCCAGCCAGCGCACTGCTGCGGTCTGCGGGTGCGCGCTCCAGACCCTGCATTGGCTGTTGTGTGCTGCCAACCGTCGCGTAGCCAAGTGGCCAAGAAGGCCAATGGGATCCTGGGATGTATTAGGAGGACTGTGTCCAGCAGATCGAGGGAAGTTCTTCTCCCCCTCTGCTCTGCCCTGGTGAGGCCTCATCTTGAGTAGTGTGTTCAGTTTTGGGCCCCCCAGTTTAAGAGGGACAAGGATCTACCGGAGAGGGTCCAGCGGAGGGCTACGAGGATGATTAGGGGACAGGAGGGCAAGGCTTATGAGGAGAGGCTGAGGGACTTGGGGCTTTTTAGTCTGGAGAAGAGAAGACTTAGGGGAGATTTGATAAATGTTTATAAGTACCTGAAGGCTGGCCATGATGGGGGAGACAGGCTCTTTTCACTTACTCCCTGTGATAGGACAAGGAGCAATGGGTGTAAGTTGCAGCAAAGGAGGTTCCGCCTCAGCACAAGGGGGAACTTCTTTACTGTGAGGGTCACGGAGCACTGGAACAGACTCCCCAGGGAGGTCGTGGAGTCTCCTTCTCTGGGGACTTTCAAGGCCCGCCTGGATGCGTTCCTCTGTGATCTGTGTTAGATAGTTTTGTCCTGCTCCGGCAGGGGGGTTGGACTCGATGATCTCTTGGGTCCCTTCCAACCCCTAACATCCTATGGTCCTAGTGTGGCGATTAAATCCGCTGGAGCTGTGAAAGTCACTGTGTACAGTGCTGGTGACAGGCAGCTAGATCAGCCAGGGCACGGAGCAAGACAGAGCCGAAGTCAGGAGAGAGGGTTCAGTCGGGCATCGGTTTCCTGAAGTTCGTTGTGGAGCTGTCTGTGGCTGACTGTTGTCCTGAAGTCACTCACCAGCCTGATGGCTGTGCCCTGGCGGCTGGCACAGGCGGGAGCACGGTGCCAGTGCCACAAGCTGTTGAACGGCAATATCGCACTGAGTGGTGCGTCACAGTCTCTGTTGTGTTGTCCATGATTATTCAGCACCGCTGTTCTGTGGGTGCCCCCCCGGCCTTTGTTTCTGTGGCCGACTTCACCAGCACGTCGGCGGTTGCACTTGCAGCAGCCGGCTGGTTGGAGTCGCAGCCATCAAGCGACGAACCGCTGGGAAGTTCTTTAACACCCTAGGATCCCCCGAGAGACTGCGGACGCTGCCACTTCTGTCAGGGACTCAGGGTCCCAGCTTTGGTTTCTTTCTCTTTTGGTTGAGTAGAGACTTAATGTTTGAGGCTTTACGTATTCCTTGAATTCACTAGTTGATTTTGAGTGCTGTGAGACTCCCGGGTTCTCCCCGAGAGGCTGCTATGGGATCTCCACCTGCTTTTCAGTCTGCCACAGCGGGGTGACTGGCGTGACGGAGAAGCAGAGTGCGTGGGCATGTGCTCACACTGCAGTGCAGGGTCACTGAGCGAAACCTCTGAGACACAGTTCAAGCTCTAAGCTGAAGGATTCTGACACCATAACTGGTTGTCATGTCGGTGTCTGAGTCTCAGTTTCTCTCTCTGTGGGTTGTGAGCATGAATACGTTAGCTCCTGAGCAAACAGCGGTGCGTGTCTGCGCACACCCACCTGCTTGCTCAGCGACGGGCTTCTGTTTATTGATCTTCACCTGAAGTAGTGATGAGGGGGTTGACTTCAGGTATCGGCAAACACTGACTCTGAGGCCTTGGGTGCATTTTGTCCAATGTAATGTCGTCCCCATGCGATGTTGGGACAAACCTGCTGCCAACTAGGGACCAAGTTGATTTTGCAGCGTGTTTTCACAGCTTTGTCTCTCCCTCTCCTGCGATTCCCCCCCAACATCAGTACCTGTAGGAAGGATTTCCCAGGAGGAGACGGCTGCCTTGTTTCCGCGCAGGAGAACGCACTTCCCTGCACGCGGCTCCGGCCGAACTCTGGAGAAAGGGCGCCTGAGCCTCGCTTTCAGGATGGGTCGTTTCTTTGTCTTTTAGCCTCGGGGCTCTCGACAATCCGGCTTCTTTAGATCGATCGCTACGGCAACCCGGAGTTACCTGTGCACCGAGGGCATGTGCACGCAGCACAGGATGGGCACAGCCCAGAGAGCTGGGCAGACCCGCGGAGACACCAGCCTGTTGCGCAGGGCGCCCCAGCTGCAGTTCTCAGTTGGTTAGTGGGGGCTCGGTCAGATGTTGTCCATCTGCATTTCCCCTTGACTAGTGCTTTCCCCTATAAAGACGCCTCTGGCCGACCTGGCCCTGTAGATGGTGGAGTCTGTAACGTGGAAGAGATGAGTGAAACATCGGTCGGGCTTTAAATGCTGCTTGTTTCCTCCTGTTTGTGAGCAGTGCCGTGGCACAGACACTGGAGGGGTGAATGTGCGGACTCCCTCAATGCCTGGCTGTTAGCCAGGGAGAGACACGTGGGGACAGAGGGTGCTGAGGAAAGGCAGGTGTCAGCTAAGCTGTGGTGAAGGGCTGGGGCTTCGCCAGAGGACTCCTCAGGCTCTGCTGGTCGGTGTCAGACTTTGGTGCGCGTCGTGACATGTTGAATGTGGTGACTTGGTCCTTCAGTCTTTACTTCTGTTGATTAGAACAAACTGACACTGCTTGTGAGAAAAGGCTGCATTGGAGTGGAGTCGCCTCCAAAGGGCAAAGCAGTGCAGCACCTCTTGGCTCCAGGTCGGCAGAGTGGCTGCATCAGCATCAGGCTGGGATACAAATGAAAAGAATCACAGAATCACTATGGATTGGAAGGGACCTCGGAAGATCATCTAGTCCAATCCGCCTGACACAGCAGCATCACCTAGACCAAGTCACACAGGAACACATCCAGGCAGGTCTTGAACATCTCCAGTGAAGGAGACTCCACAACCCCCCTGGGCAGCCTGTTCCAGTGCTCCGTCACCCTCACTGGGAAGAAGTTTCTTCTCAGGTTGATGTGGAACCTTCTATGTTCCAGCTTACAACCACTGCCCCTTGTCTTATCACTGTGTGACTCTGAGAACAGCCCAGTTCCATCCTCCTGACACCCACCCCTCAAATATTTGTAGACATTAATGAGGTCACCCCTCAGTCTCCTCTTCTTCAAGCTAAAGAGACCCAGCTCCCTCGGCCTCTCCTCATAAGGGAGGTGCTCCACCTCCTTCGTCATCTTTGTTGCCCTTCTCTGGACCCTCTCCAGCAGCTCCACATCCCTCTTGAACTGAGGAGCCCAGAACTGGACACAATACTCCAGGTGTAGTCTCACCAGGGCAGAGTAGAGGGGGAGAACAACTTCTCTTGATCTGCTAACCACCCCACTTCTGATCCACCCCAGGATGCTGTTGGCCCTCTTGGCCACAAGAGCACAGTGCTGGCTCATAGCTAGTGCCCGTGGTTTCCATACTGTGAGAGAGGGGATGTGTTTGAATTGCTCTTCTCAAGGAGTGCCTGGTGCTTGCTCTGGTGGCTGCCATAATGCGGCCCATGTGGCAGCGCATTGCCAAGGAAAGGTGATGGCGCCTTCCTCTTCACCCTCTGAACAGAGATTTTACACCAGTTCATACTGATACCTTTACTGGTGGAGGTCCTTGTATTCTTCACGTTGGCTTCTGCCCATTGACCTTTTCTGCCTCCACCCCAGGTTCTAAAAGGATCGGGGAGCTCGGTGGGGTTCACTTGCAGTGCCCTGCGGTGGCGGTGCCATTGGCGGGTCATCGTGGTAGAGAGCTCAGGCTGCTTTGGAGAGGCTGCAAGGCCCTGCTGGGCGTTTTCTCTACAGCACACAGACAGCGCCAGCTCCCTCCCCGAGCGTCCGGCGTGGGTGACTGGTATGTGGATCAGGGAGGGAGGTGTCAGGTCTTTGGGAGAGAGGTGGTGACAAGGGCACAAATGAGTGCGACGTGAGAGGTCTGTTACAAGTTCAGCCACCGTTCTGCTTCCAAGCGTGAGCTCTTGTGGCGCGTGGCTGAAGGGCTTTCTGTTGTCCAGTGTTGCTGGGCATGCCTGGGAGATGGGAGGGTGTTTTGGTCCAAGTTAGCACCTCATTCCTGAGCTCTTGTGGTAAAAGATGTGGAGCAGGACACAGGAGCAGGAACGCAGCGTGAGGAGTTTGGAGCCAGCAGAGGAGGTTAAAAGCAGTTCTGTACCCAGGAAAGGCTGCTTTGCCTTTGTGATTCAGAGAGGGAGAGAAAGGCCATGGTAAAGGTCGCATACTTCAGGTAAATGGGGTGACCAGGGCGTGAGTAGTTCCTTGGGAACAGATACTGGTTGCATCCACACGTTAACAGCTGCCAGCTCCTGGGGGTTCCCTACTGTGCAGAGAGAAGCTAGGAAAGGACTGTCAGACCGCTTCTACATCAGGCAGAGAATTAAGGGACACGTTCGGCAAATGCAGAAGCGTCTCTGTAAGACCTTTTGACCCTAAGATGGACAAGGAAGCGTTCTCCAGCTGTGCCCAAGCACTTAGCCAGAAGTTTGAGAAGCTCTCACCCCTCACTCTGCAGGAGAACCCCTTCAGTGAAAAGCCCTTCTGACCACTAAAAGGAAACTTCCGTATCTAAGGAGCTGGGGAGTGTTCTCCTGGTGTTCCTTTGTCCTGAAGCGTGGAGGGAGTTTGGACTGCTGGGGAAAGCCTGACACCTTGAGACTCGCTTTGTTCTTCTCTCTCCTGTTCAACCAAACGGGCTCCTCCATCTCTGCTTTCAACCCAGTTGTCGATGGGTTTTAATTGAGCACGTGTAATCAATATCAATTCAGCAGGGACCTAGGAATCTGTGACTCGAGCAGTGGGTGTCTGATGGGAGCAGCAGGCCTGCGATGAGCAGCCTTTTAAGAGCAGATACCCAAAGTTTAAGGGTTTTTAAAGCAGGGCAACAGAGGCTGTGAGTGCTCTTACAGAAGGCAGAGAGAGAGCGGGGCGCTGAGGCACTGCTGGGGGGTGTTTACTTTACTCTGTCTGCTGGAGTCTGGTCCTCTGACTTATACTCCTAGAACTCAGATTGCTGTGGAAACTCATAAAGATGAATGACGTGGAAACTCCCAGGTGAGATTTGGTGTTGCCACGGCAACCGGCTGTAATTAATTTCAGGCGCCAGCTGGCTGGCGATGAACAGGAAACCCGGCAGAGGCTCTCAGGAGTTTCCCATTTCCTTAGCCAGAGCTATAAGACAACGTGAAATGTCTTTAAACACAGCATCTGCTGCAACAAAGCAGCCACAGCTCTGGCTCTGGTCAGTTGAAGAGACTAAGGAGTAGCTTCTAGATGTGAGACCATAAGAAATGTGCAGCAAAAGGTAGGAACTGTGAACTCTGGGCCAGGAGGACGGGTTAAAAAAGGGCCCCTTGGGATCATATTGTCCGTCTTCTCCTTCATCTCCCAGCACTAGAATGGTTTTTTTCTTGAATCAGTGCTGTCGTTGGTGGTCCCATGGTGCCTCTGCTCAATCATCCAACAGTTTGTACAGTTGTACAGTCACAGTGAATATCCAAGACCTTATCAATACAAGCGAGTTATCTTCTAACCAGAAGATGAACGAGTGCGGGTTCCGCAGCCTTGTGCTCAGTGAAGGGCACAGAGGAGTAGTGTCCGAGCGTGTGGAAGCCGAGCTGAGTCAGTGCCGTGGCCGAGCAGCTTGCTTTCTGCATGTCGGCCCTGGTCTGCAGAGCTCAAGTTATTCTGTGTGGAGGGGCAGCACAACACCACAGCAATCGCAAGCTCAGTGATTTCCCCTTCATTCTTAACAGGGAAGGGAGTCTAATGCAGGGCGCTGCCAATACTCTATGTGAAGACGAATGTCCCTTCCTCAATTAAGCAGTTATTAAACTTGAGTAAGCAGAATGGCCCCATCTTTCACTTGGTCTTGACGCCGATCTTCTTAATCACAGCTGAAAGCTCAAGATTAGTGGGAGCGAAGCCATGGCTTGCGCTCAGAGGGAATGTTTGTGGAAAGCAGTCAGTTCCCCAGCGCTGCTGACGCACGCAGGGCTGTGCTGGGTGCACGCGTCCCAGTTCACACTGTTGGGTGGCTGAGAGTGAACGGTTGGTTATGGTTAGCGCTTTGGCCGCGCCGTGATCTGTTGAGGCTGGGCGCCTTTGTGGGGAGCTGGTGGGTGACAGTCATCCTGTGGAGGTCGGTGACGTGGCGGCTGAGTTACTCCAGAATAACCGAAGTGAAAATCCACTCTGTTCATTGTGTTGCTCGGCACGGTGTGGCCCAGGTGAGACACCTTCAGCTTTGCCAGGTTGGGCTGTGACAGTGAGGGGTGAATTTACGCAAACAGGTTGTGCAGGCAGTAGAGAGACGGTTGCAAACGTTCATTTCCCAGGCAAACTTACAGCCAGAGCACATGGGATTAGAGGCACCCACTGACTGCTGCCTGGCTGGTTCAATACGCTTATGGGCAGTGAGGGCTGTGGCCATCCGCTGGCTCTCCTTCAGGGCTGGAACCGAGTGGTGTCAGGCAGTTCTGCACCCGCCTGTCCTTTCGCTGGTGCCCCTGGTGACAGACGTGTCCGGCTGCAGTTGAACCAGCTGAATGTGGCTGACACTTCCTTCCTTACTTACAGGTCCTTCTTCCTGCTGTGAGAATGGGGGGGGCACCCTGCTTGGAACACTTCACCCTCATTGCTTTGGAGAGAGGAAGCCCATACTTATAGCTGTATCTCAACTCTGCTATGCCTCTGGTAACTCTCCGGAGCAGCAGCCTGGAGCTGATCTGATTCTTAAGGGCTTAACTGACACCAGACCATCACTGGTGAAACAGATCCATGTTACAGGTTTCATCCTGCTCTTGCATGCAAATTCAGGAGCAGCACTAGAAGTGCTTGGTACTGATCCTCAGTCCTACAGATCTGCCTCCCAGCCTGGGTCATGCCTGGCCTTCTGGCCTTAGATCCACACCGGCTGGGGGCTCTTCCATCACTGCAGGTCACCGGGGGAGAGGGTCTGCATCACAGCTGCAGGATTTGCAGCACAAAGAAAAGCTGCAGCTTTTTTCCGCATTTGCTTGGTTGTGTGAGCTGTGTTGGTTCTGCGTCATCGTTTTCTTATCCAGACACAAATCAGGCTCCTTTCAGAGCTTGTTTCTGGTCTGAGTGTTTGCGGGGTGGCTAGTTGTGCTTTGGAAACACAAGAGCTGGAAAATCAAGTCTTTGTTTTGAAGGGTGGTGGTTCTCATCAGCCGGTGATCAGTCTGGTGGTGATGAAGTCCCTCTGCAGCTCTCACACTGTGGTTTTGCAGTGAATTAGAGTAGCGAGAGCTGCTTTATCCCAGTGGGGATGTGTGTGTGCAGGCAGAGAGGCACTGCCCGTGGGGAAGTGCCCTGGATGTCCAGTAGTTCTCGTGTTGGAAAGCATGAGCTGGTGGCCCTTGGCGAAGCTCCAGCTGCTCTGCTGCTTGCCTCACTCGCCACTAGTCGTTCAGTGGCAGTTGCAGGATGCGGTCACACTGCTGAGTGCCTGTTAATTGGCTTGCCCATCGTAGCCAACTGCCACGGGCTAATCCAGTGCTCAGTGTCTGTGCCAAAACGGTTCAGGTCACGCTTGCGCTCTCACCAAGGAAGCAGCCTTCGGTACTGCCAGTGACACACATGCGGCTACTTCGGTAGCAAAGCACCGTCGGCATGACATGCGCTCTCGTTTCTGGAATCAAGGCTGATGGGTCTGTAGCTGTGTTCAGTGCTGGCGCATGTGAGACTCGCACATGAGGCTCCGTGAGGTGGCTAAACGGAGAACGGAGAGGCTTCTGAGAACTCTGAAGGGTAACGTGTGAGAGCTGAGAGCATTTGCAGCCCCGGGTGATGCCATGGAGCAGCGGCGGCATCACTCCATCTCAAAACGCGCTGCACGGTTGAAAGAACCGTTGAGGGGAGCAGGGGGGAGGCTTAGAAGTGTCTGAGTTGCAGTGCTGTCGCGGACGTAGCAGATGAAAAGCACTGGGCCATTACCATATCTAAACTGCTCTCGTGTTTTGTGCTACAGAATCTATCTGGGTTTCCATCGGGCATCCAGGAACGAAGACAAGGTTGAGACGGGCACGGTGGCAGAAAGGACGCTCCTGTTTTCTCATTAAAACAGGCACAGAGCGAGGCTGCAGACTGGTTGGGAATCTTTTTTTTGAGGTTCAGTAGCGCGTCCCCACCGTAACGAAGGGTCTCCAGCAGGTGCTCATCAGTTCAGTGGCACCCACGCAGCGAAGTCACACTCACAACAGTCAGGGTGTTGGGCTTTCATCCAGCTGTTCATCTTGGCTGCACTGACTCCCTCAGCTGAGCTGCAGTTTCTTAGGCTTTGTTCGGTGTCAGACTGACCCTGGCTGCACAGACTCTGTCACCCGCGAGGCTGGCTCTGAGTGGTGGTTTCTCAGCAGCCCTCACGCTGAAGCTGTTTGCTGCCAGCAGGTGAGTTGCAGGTAGTGGCTGGCAGCCCCAAAGAACCCACATTTCCAGACGAGAGCCTCAGCAGCTTCTGTTTCTCAGGCAGCCTGTACACCCAACACCCCCAGAAAGCCGGCAGAAGACTCTTTAGAGGTGGAGATCGCAGCAAACGGTCTGAAGTTCCTTGTTTGCTCAGCCAGGCTCAGGGGTGAACTGCTGCCTAAGGTCAGTGAGGGTTGTGCTGTGCGTCTGGAACAAGGTTGTGAAAGAGAGAAGATGCTGCCCGAGGCTGGCCGGGTGGGTTTTCTGCTTGGGTCTCGTGCCCTACAGTGCCTCTGGCACTTCTTCCTGAGTGGAGGTCCTTGTGTCTGTGTGAGCTGAGACTAGGAACACGTTCCTCCCAGGGCCCGCTGAGGTTGTGAGGCTTGCTGGTGTGCTACTGGTGTTGTGCTGCTAGTGTCACCATCGTAGGGGCTGCTGGCAGCAAGCATCCCAAACGAAAAACACCAACTTCCCAGCACAGAAGGCAGCTGCTTGCACTGGTGGCTCAAACATAGGGCGGCTCTACAAGGCAGAGCTGCTGTGCAAGTGAGAGAGGATCTCGACTCCAGAACAGGATGATTTCCTTTTCGTGCTTGACAAGGTAATGCACCTTGAGATCTGCCGCTTATCTGTGGCACGATTCTGGCAGAACAGCAGCGCGGAGTGGACCTGCTCTCAGGCTGTTTTTGGTTCTGTGGAGCGTGGCGTGAGCACGGGCTGAAACAAACACCAGTGGCAGAGCCGCCTTGGAATTCTAATTCCTTTCTCCTCCTGTATAAAGCAGCCTGCACTGGCCACACACACCGTAGGAGATGTGTTTGTGGCAGAGAGGGATCCTACAGAGTCCTTCAGAAGGGCTGGCAGGCAGAGATCTGAAATGGTGTCACTTCAGATCAGATGCCCTGTGATGATGGAGAAGTTCTGTGGTTTGATCCAGAGCAGAGGGGAAGAGGTGAATCTCCTGCCTCCTTCCAGTCTTTCCACTTCGTGGCAATGGGAAATCTGCGTGGAGGTTCTGAGCTTCCATGTTGCCTCCCTCAGGACATGGACAAATGGCTCTGCTGACCATTAAGAGACTGGTGGCGGTCTCTGTTTCTTTCTCTGTAAAGAGAAGCTGTCATGGGTGAGCACACCGTGAGATTTGTGCCTTCCTGAAGTCCCTTGGTGGGCTGGTAGGCCAAGGAAGACACACAGTTTGCCTAAGTAGCAAGATGAAGTGGAGCAGGACAGACAGAGGGTGAAATTGCTCTGGATTCCATCAGCCAGGGAGAGTTGTACTTTGTCTCTGCTCACGATGAATAAGATGTTATTTTGTAGAGAGGAATGGGCTGGGAGAGAGCTGTGAGCACTGCAGACAGAGGAGGTGTAAGCAGCAGTAGAAGAGCAGGCTAAGGGTTAAAGGAATCAGTGGTGGGAAAGGTGATGTTTCTGCTCAGAGTCTGTTTCCCCCCTGAGGTGAGCAGGTGATGCAGCGTTTAAAACATTAATTTATCCTCCAGGGACTGCTGCTCAGTGCCGACATGAGCGCGGGACCCTGCTCGTTTGTCTCAAACATCTTCCTTGTCGTAAAGCAAGAGCTGTAGTTCGCTGGTTTTGCTGTATTTACCTGACACCTGGAATGAGGTTGTAGCTAATGAGCTGTGAGCGCTCCATGCATTGCAGACTGTGAGCTTTGACGTCAGCCGCTCATCAGGAGGAGTTTTGGCTGGCGTTTACCTTGGCTATTTCTTGCTGCAGATAGAGGCTGAGAGGTGTCTACAAATAGTCTTGAAATAATGAGGGCCTGTGAATGCTGACAATATGCAGCCAGTTGGCGGTTTTAGCGTGAACAGTGTGTTTTCTGTCTGTGCCCCGGTGCGCTTTTCCCCTGGGGTTGCCGTTTTGGAGAGGTTGATTGACCTCTCTTGCAGCAGACGGGTTCTCAGTGTCAATCAGCTGCATGTGCTGCTTTCTGGTTTCTCGGTGTAAGGAGGAGTGACAGGTTTTTCCTGACGTGATAGAGGGTGGTGGATAAACACAGTGGGAAGAAACTTTTCCCTCTGCCAAGTTGGGTTCCCTAACACTGCACATCCCATGTTGTGTCATTCCTTTCGCTGATGGAGAGACCCTTGTGCTTGAAGCAGTCAGGACTTCTGTGACAAATGTCATGGCCGAAGGGCTAGGAAGTTTTTCACTTCTGGTCTGAATTTACTCACAGCCTTCCGATACCTGTTGGTATTTGGTTTTCTATTCTCGGTCAGCACCGTCCTTTCAGCATCAATGCTCTTCTTCAGAGCTGTCTGCCTTGGTCCTACAACTCTTCCATGTGGATTTATTGCCTTCCCCATCCCCGCCTCCCACAAATACACAAGAAACCCACTTTAGTGCCGTTTTTTTGTCTTCCTCTTCAATTTCGGGGTCATTTACTGTAGCCATTATAGTTCTGATATGACTTTATCGAATACAGTTGATGAGTGTGATGGGCATTGGTCCAGGGAACATCTTGTGCAGTGGTTCTGTTTGTCTGTCTCAGTGTGTCCTGAGGTCTCACTAGAGTCTCTTGCAGCTGCAGCATTGTTGCTGTGTCAGGTTTTCATGATCAGCTTTCCTTTCTCCAGATACTTTCAGTGCAGGAATTCCACATTAGCCAAGTCAATGGTTGTCTTTATGTGCTCCTGAGTTTTTCTCCTGCTGCAGCTCTCTGGATCTGTGTCTGTCTGACGCTCTGTGTTACAGCTGGTGCCACTTGCTCACTTCCGTTTGCGTTGGCTAATTGACGAGAGTATGAGATAAAACACTTGATTAAAACACTCCCAGGAGAATTCACAGTGCCAGGTGTTTTCTGTCACTGCTGTCTTTTTCCTTCTCCTTTCAGCTCCTCCATTCCCTGTGCGTTCAAAATGCTGCTGCTAACCCTCACTTTGTAGCTGTGCTGCAGACTCCGCCGTGACACTGTCCACAATGCCCTCGAAATCCCGTTAGATGAGATGCTCAGGGAACCTCACTGGTGTTGACCATCCATTAAAGAAAGGCTGTTGGGTTAACATCGTGTGCTCTGTAGCCAGCAAAATCACTTTGTGCTCAGCCCTGTTGTGCTCCAAAGAGGTTTTTGGCTATTTCTTTCTTGCTGAATTTGCTCCAGACTCTGGTATGCTCTGGAACGGCCTGCTCCCAAAGACAGCTGTGCCAAAGTGCGTGCTCTTTGGTGTGTGTGTGTGTGTGTGTGGGGGTGTTCTGGACTCTGATGTGCTCTGGAACAGCGTGCTCCTGAAGACAGCCCGTGCCAAAGTGCNGGGGGGCTTTTCTGTTGCTTTCAGAGTATCTCCTTTCAAAGAGTGAGTGCTGCTCCCAGAGTGTGTCCTGTGAATGCCGATGGGTTTCAGGAAGAAGTGCAGGCTGCGAGGCTCCTGAGCGCCCAAGTGGTTGGTGCTGGCCGGAAACGGTTGGATCCCTGCTAACAATGCTGCCTGCATACAAACAGCCTTGGCTGGACATCGAGGCGCCACAGGCACGTACCTAACCCTGGTTGTAAACAACAGCGCCTGGGTACAAGTAACAGCGCTACATGGGTATGAATAAACCCGGGCATTACTCATGGTGAATACTGCTGGACTGGCAGATGTTTTCCTGTGTGTGGTGACTCCAGTGACATCCAGCAGCTGCAACTGAAAGGGCTGAGTAATTTCTGCTCAGATTTCTCCTGAAACACAGGGCACCCCGGGGAGAGCACTTCTGGAGAAGCGCGAGTTCTCCCAAAAATCTGGGAATGATTTCTGTGTCTCTAGAACAAGTGCACTTGGTTTTGTGAAAGCTGCCCCAGCAGCACTAAGAAAGGACCAGGCAATCCCAGTTTTGGCTGTAGAATCCGTGCCCCCGAGGGGCTGTGCTGGCATTCCTGCTTCGTCCCAGACCCTCCTGCCTGTTTCAGTTTTCTTTCTGTGCTGGGCCGTTGCATCTGCTGCTCGATGGAAGTGTTTCTGGCTGGGAGTGCATGGTGCCGGGGTGTTGATTCGCAGGCGATTGTGTCACTGTGCAAACTCTTCTGCAGATGGCAGGGCACCTGCGAGTGACAGGGAGCGGTTGTCTGGTAACGGTCACTGGCCAGGTGCTCCCTTCCACAGGGACTGTTCACACTCGCTGAAAGAACGGTGCAGTCCTCTGCAGGTCAAGAGTTCAACACGGTTCCTTAGAGCCCTCGCTGCCCAGCGTTCTGCTTGGCAGCCCCTCCACGGGCTTGGGGGCAGCTCTAGAGAGTCTGGGCTGCTGGGGGTCATGTGGTGCGTTTAGGGAGGCTTGACCCTCAAGCAGTTAATTTTTCTTTGTGTTCCAGAGGTAGAAGAGCGAAGCGGTGCCATTAGAGTGGAGCTGCGCCTGCTGTCGTGTGGGTGAGTGTGTTTACAAGCGCTCGTGTGGCTGCTTTGCTCTGGCTTTGGTCTTGCAGGAGGTGGGTCAGCGTGGAGCAGCACCGTTGGTGCTGCCTGCACTGCTGTCGCTTTTAGTGCGCCTGGCTCTGCTGCCTGATGGGCCGTGCGTTGACACCTCTGCAGAGGTGGGGTGCCTGCAGAATCGATTGGGATTGCTCCGAGAGTCCGTTCACAGAGCCTGTTATTTGCTGACCTCAGTCTACATCAGGGCCGTCAGCTACAGAGGTGGCAGCTGCTGGTTTTCCGTGTTACCTGGAACCAAGGGAGAGTATAACGGGCCACCTGGAGCAGGATCTGACGCTGTTCGGACAGCAGCGACTAAACCCCACACAGACCGGCGAGGCCGCATGAGGCTGGAAACAGCTGCCTGGTCCTGTTAGGGCGGCATCTCTGGCAGTGCAGGAAAGGATGCCGGTGCCTGCCAGTTGGATGCTAGAGACAAGGTTTGTGTGCAGGTGGCAGGTGACAGCAGAGGTTTCCAGTTCATCCTCTTTGTAAACTATCCTTAAGCTTCTTGTCCTCAAAGTTGTCGAAATTGAACGTTTCGCTTTTTTTCTGAATTGCATTAAGAAGCTGAATTCAACCAAATGCCAAGGAGCAGGACAACAAACTGGCCTGAAGTTGCGCCAAGGGAGGTCTAGGTTGGATGTTAAGAAGAATTGGAATGGATTTCTGGGTTGTTGGTGGAGCCCCCTTCCCCAGAGACGTTCATGCCTCCTGTGAACATGGTGCTTAAGGATAGGGCTTAGTCTGGGGTGAAGGTTGGGCTCAGTGATCTCAAAGGTCTTTTACCAACCTGGACAATTCAGTGATTTCAGAGGTTTTTATACAAAGGATAAAGGGGTGAAGAAAGTCTCTTTCAGAGCAGCGTTGCAGTGGATTTGGCTAGTGCTTTGGTGATTAATCGCTGTAGTCTGCACCTTGCTTTGAGTTCCTGCTTTCCTCCTGTCTCTACTTACGGTGACGTGTGTCAGGCTTTACAGTAGCGTGTAAGGGAGGTTGGCAGGACTTGCTGCCTCGCCCTTGTCACACCATATCTCTGCATCGCGTGTTCATCTGTTCCTGAGCTGGGTTTTAGCAGCTGCTATTGCAAATGACTGCGTGGAAGGTGGTCACCAAGGTGCGTCCCTTAGCGATGGAAGCACTGTGGTCGCAAGAATAGCTGTTGGCGCTGGAGTTTATTAGTGCTTCGGGTCTGAAGTACAGGATGGGTAGCTTGGCTATTAATTTTTGAGTCCTGACATTCTGTTGATCGCATAAGTAACTTAGCTGATAGCGGTGTTCAATATGCATGCGGCTACGTAACTGGCATTAGCAGTGTCTAGCAGCCTGCAGAGAGAAATGGGTCTATTTTTAGCTGGAGGTAATTAATATCTCATCGTTGCTTGTTGTCTGATGCTCCTCTTCTGCTGTCATTTCCAATACGCGGGGTCTGGAATTTCCTGCCGCTGGCCTCTGAGCCAATGTTGTAACAACATGTGCGATTTCACTGCAGATGTAGGAGTTGACTGAGTCTCAGGAGAGAGAGTCAAGACCTTGTGTTGCATCTGAAAGACAAGGCCCTAACGAAGGTCATGCTCTTGGGTTTGGAGGGGCCATTACGTGTAGATCTGCTACTTGAGGGTGGTGGCAGCAGTTGACTCTGAGCCGCACGTGTGGTATCTGGTGGTGGTGGGCCTGTACTAAACCTTGCAGCTTCTCCTGCCTTCTGTTGGATAGAAGGCTGAGTAGGACACTCTGCCTCTGTGGTTCAAGTTTTGTCTCTCAAGGACAGTGGGGAGTTAGTTGGATGCTGTCATGTCAGTGCCTGCTCATTCATTCCTGGTAACTTCTGAGGCTGTGTGTGTGGGCCGACATGGCAATCTGGAGGGAGATAAAGGAGACCCCTTTCCAGCTGTGTCACGGGAACCCACGCACCAGGTCACTGGAAACACGATGTGTGGAGCTGCTGGGCTCAGCAAAGAGTAGCTACGGACACGGAGAAGTGTTTGTGGTGAAGGGAAATTTCTCTTTGAGTGTCCTGGCCTCCACTGGTGCAGAGGCAGAGTGAGCAATTAACTTCTACTGATTGCTTTCTGCCCAGGCTAAGGCACTCATTGCCTGTGGTTGGGTTTTTCTAAAACATTTCGGCAGAAAACCTCGTTCAGAGCAGTTCGAGGCTGACCTTCTATTGAAACAAATACAGCTGAGGAAAACTAGGAGCTTGGAGTCTTTGTCAGTTGGGAGCATTTGCTGCCTTGACTATGGTGAATCCTCCGTTCAGGAATCTCAGCAGCAACATTCGGAAGAGATGTCCTGGTTAATTCCCATCAGGTCAGGTGCCGGCCTCGTTACACGACGGTAGTCACTCATCGTTCTTTCGCTATTTGGATTGAGAACCCAAATTCTTCACTTGAACCCCTTGGTTTTTACGCGATATAGAACCTGCTGCAAACTGGGCTGAATTCCATGTCTTTCAGACTTTTATAGCCCCTTGATAAGAATTTGTTCTTCCCTGCTGTGCAGCGAGGCTGTGTAATCAAAGGCTGGAGAAGCCGCCGGGGTCTTGAAGAGCTATTCTTGCCCTGGTGCTGCTGTGCTTTGAAGTGTTTGCCAGGGTGTCCCTTTGCTGCTTCCCTCTTTGTCTTCACAAAGAAAACCTGTCAAGTAGCCCTAAAAAGCCCTCAAACCCCATGGCACCTCTTTCCCTAAAATACCTTGTTAAATCCAGATCCGTGTGAAGTTTTCTTTCTGACAGCTCTCCTCTCAGAAGCTCATGAGTGGTGGAAAGGACACGGTGTTTGCACACTGATAGCCCTCACAGAATCGCTAATGATGGGGCGGGAGCAAGGAGGTACAGAAATGAGAGGACCCTCCCCCTTGGGACACGTGGCTCTGGCTAACAGGCAGCAGGTGTGGCGCTGACAGAAGAACTGCGGTGAGAAAGAGGAGTGTATTAACCAGAAGTACGACCACAAGTGCAGCCTGACCAAGATTGCCAGCAGTCAAAATCCTTCGCAGACCGCTTAGACCCACCTTTTGTACATAATGTGCCTCGTGTCCTTGCGTAGGCGTCGCAGCTGCGTGTTGGCCTAGACTGTCGTGGACTTAAGGGCTGGACTCTGACTCCAGGGAAGCAGCTTGGACTGGACTTGTTTCCCAGTGGTGCACTTCGTATGGTAGAGAATTTCGCTCCCAGTTTCAGCTTGAACCTGAGTGATACAGAACCTGGCTCACGGTTTTCAACGATGTGCGAAGAGATTCACATGTCGATGTTAAGATACCTCCATTGTGGAGAAAATGCTGTCAGCTCAGATTTCTTAGTTATTTAGCTGTTTTGAGGGGAACACATTGCAGGAGGAGGATTCAACTGTAGAAATTCCAGTTTGCTTCGGCTCTCTTGGGATCATTCTGCGTTTACTGAACAGCAGCTTTTCCTTTCACCCTCTCCTGTGGAATTCTCTGTTGCCTGTGACCTGTTCCTGTCACTTTTCCTGAGTTGCCCTCTTGCTTTCTTGGTGCTAAGCAGAAATGAATTGTGTTGTCATCTCCACAGCTGTGAGTGGTCGGTGGAAGAACTGGCAGTAACATGTTGCTTCTCCAGCTGGTTCTGTCTGCTTTTCTGCAAAGGATTTATTCCACCAGGTGCATAGACCAGATCAGCTTGGGGTTCGTGTCTTGTCTGCATGGCCCCCAGCAAGTCTCTGAAGTCCCAGCGGTGCAAGCGTGACTGCAAGAAGCCGTGTTGTTGTCTTCAGCGTGCGTCTTGTGATGATGATAGTTAGGCTCTCAGTTCACAGGGGTGATTAGTTTATCTAGACAGTGTCTGTAGTAATCTGCCTGCTGGCTGTCTTCTCTAGCAGCTTGTAGAAGGAAGAAACAATCTGACAGACAGGTTTCAGTGTCAGATCCTGCTCCAGCACCTTCAGCAGGTCTGTCAGAGAGACCGTTGGGTAGCGCCCAGGGGTGCGGGAAGGAGTTAGGCAGCCGTGTTCGCAGCTGTCAGTCAGCAGACTTGCTCATCAATCAGACAAGAGGAAACGGGGCGTCATGCTAATGCCACAGAAGCTTTTCTTGTGGGAGGGAGTCTTGCACGTCAGGGCTTCTTTTACCACTAAGGCACTACTGACCTGATCAGGGAGACAAGTTTGCATAAATATCCTGAATGACCCCAATCTATAACCTTGTTTCAGTGGGATCTTTTCAGTGACCTCAACCTTGTTCATTGTCCCTGTTTTGTCTCGAGTGGGACTTGTAACAGACGCCTGGTTTTCTTCTCACACAGAAGCTGACCTGGACTGACTCTGTGAGCACCTGCTGTCTGTGTTGGCAGGTTTTCCAGAGGTGATGGCCAAGGTACTTGTGAGGGTGCAGCGCATGGGCACTGTATCGTAGAATCATTAGGGACTGGAAGGTACCTCAAAAGATCATCTATGACGCGCCTGCTGCCTCTCTCTAATGTGTGTTCTGTGGTGCCTGGCTGAGGAGAGGTGTGATCCTGATGAACTGGGCTTTAGATGTGATGGGATGCATTCTGTGATGGGAGGGTTGCACAGAGGGTTTGTTTGTCCATCTCTGTTAGGTAGCACTGCACATTTCTGCACTCAGACGAGCCAGAGAAGAAGGGATATGTGGTGCGTAGGTGTCGAATAACTTCCGTTATTCTAACCAGTGGTCTCGCAGCAGACTGTCCCACATCACTTTGGAAATAAAGCCAAGTGCCACAGGCAAACAGCAGTGAGAAATGGCCCCTCTCTGAGTGTTCCTTGTCCTTTTCTGGACACGTAGCTGCTCGAGCGCGAGTAGGGCTGCAATACAGAGTCATGGCTGAGTTCCTTCAGAGGAAGGAAGGCAACAGAGTAAGGCTCTGTGGCTGAACTCCAGGCTGCTTAATGAGCCCTGTGTAAAAGAAGTAATTTAATAAGAGCAAGTGCTCAGTTGTGATGAGGCAGGCACAAAGCACAAGTTAGATTGCACCTCCAAGCCCAAATCTGGGTCTGAATGAACTCTGTCGTGACTCTACAGTCGGTGAACTGACTGCAGAATTGCGCCAGAATCGCCGACAGTAAATGGGGTGTCTGTGTGCCCCGGAACGCTCGGCTCTTCTCGCTCCTTTAGCTCCATCCATTTGTCTGGTGATGTAGAGCTAATTGTCTGGCCCCGTGTTAACACGTTGTGTTGGTCTGTGGTTGGTAATTAGTGGAACAGGGCTTGTGAGTCACTTGGAAATGCCCTGCCCTTCAGGTTAGTGAGGAATTTAGGATGTAAATTAAATCCATCGTCACAGCTAAGTCAGTCATTAGAGTGACAACTTCATCCTGCGCTCCTGAGCCTCTGGGCTAGCAGTTCCAGCTCAACGGCCAGCTCTCGCACAGCAAGTGTGAGACACAAGCAGTTGGGCACTTGCCAGCTGAGCTGCTCTGAGCTGGAAAACAGGGATGAAGCTCCTCTCTCCTGCCTCCTCCAGAGGTGACTGGCGCTTCGAGTTAAATTCCTAGGGTGTCCAGACTAGCAGCATGAAGTTAAAATGACCACGTCATGGTGGTGAAAGGCAACTGCTGCCATTGTGGATAGGAGCCACCTGTGCTGGGTTGTGTTTAGATCCTCATGATCATAGGATGTTAGGGGTTGGAAGATGGTGATGTAAAGCCATCAGACCATTTTAGCTTAAAAACCAGTCACTAAGGGAGATGGATATAACGATCTGAAAATGACATGGTGGCAGCCCAGTTGGAGTGAATGATGCTGCTTGTGAGAAGTGATCCTCGTGCTCCGTGTGCTCTTGGCATTCAGCACCCAGTCCGGCTCAGGCTGAGCAAGATGAGGACATCCTGGTGGCAGACATGATGTCTCTGGAGATGCCGGGTGTTTTCTGGCTGAAATAATCCCAGAGGGGTGTTGCAGTGCCGGGAGCAGGGCCGTTTCATGTGCCGCAGCCATGAGAGCTATGACACGTGCTGCCCAGCACGTGTGAGGTGAGGTCAGTGAGAGAGCACTCGGAGTGGCATCAAAGAGAAAACAGCAGCTTGGAAAAGCTTTTCCAAAAGGAGTCGGAGATGTGCGGGACAAGAAGTCAGAGCTGGGGAAGCGCAGCTGGCTGAGGGCTAAACTAGTCAGTTCTGGCTTCGAGGCGGGTTTCTGTCCAACGTGCTAACAACGTTTCAGATACGACTAATCTCGATCATCGATTTGGGTTCTTTGAAGAAGAACAGCAAGCACGCTCTGAACACAAATCTAAGCGTCTGGCTGCCGACAGACCTGGAGGTGGTTCGGACTGGTTGTTCTTTAATAGGTCCCCATCGGAGAACTCACTGCTCCGAACTGAGAACGGGTGCACTCCCTCGTATTCCTCCTGTTTCGCAGGCGCTGCAGCTCGGGAGCTCCCTCGGAGTCAGGCTGCCGTCTCTGCTGTGCCCTTCACAGAGTAATAGGTTCTTCCACTGTAAGGAGGTGTAGACAATCAGGGCAGCGATGCTGATGTGCTTGTGGGGGTTAGGCTGGAAAGCCTCGGTATGCAGACTTCTGCTGAAGATCTGGTGCCTGATTAAAAAATTACCAGCAAAAGCAGCTGAACCCAGGTTCTGAAATAACAGCTGCTGCCTCCCCTGCACAGGAGCAGCTGGGAGCGTTTGATACTCCATCAGCTTCGCTGTAACGGAGCTGCTGGCAAGCAGCCGTGAACGTAGCTGCGCTGCTGCTGCCTGCTGTTGCCTGCGTAGAAGTCTTCCCGCGCTTGCTGCCAGTGGGAGAGATCCAAATGTCCTGGGACCTGCAGGTGTGTGCGAACTCCACCCAGGCAACAGGCTGCGCCTGCCGGAGACTCGCGAGTGTGGACTCGGACAGCAAGAGCTGTGACGCGTGAGGTGCGTGTTCAAGGAGTGAGGGTGGGTGCAAAGGTGCTCTAGCTATGCCCTGTTTGCCCTGGATAACAGCATCCGAATGCCTCTTCAAGACAAGAGGAGGAGCAAATGACCTGGTTTGAGCCCTGAAAACTGCTCCATGGAAAATGCAAAGGTAAGAAAAATGTCATGGAGTGCTGCAGAGAGAAGATGGACAGATTCTTGGAGTGTTTTATCTGGTTGGATCACTTCAGAATTCATGTGAATTCATAAACATTCAGTGGTTTTAGGTACTTTACTCCATCCTTCTAGGAAGGTGAGGGGAGAGTTGGAGCCCATTTTGTTCCAGCATTCCATGTGTAGGGGAGTGGTATCAAGTCCCCCAGCTGAGCCGTGACTTACAGGGGTAGATGGCAAACACCGGTGATTGTTCCTCATCTGGTGCTTAAGGAAGAAATAGGGTGACTCTGTGTTTAAGTTGGGCCTAGTAGTGCCCTTCTCCCAGTGCATCACTCTCTGCAAACGTCCCTCTTCTCCCACATGGGCTTCTTGGGGCTGAGCACATTAGAAGTTAGGGGGTGTGAGATGTTGAAGCACAAACCCGTATTTGTCCGAAGGAGGGTTTTCAGTTCTTCTCGTCCTTTCTTGACTTCAGGCTGCAGGTTTTAGAAGTTCCTCCTCACAATAGGAACTGGAAACCTTCGCAGCTTGGCTGACCACAGGAAAAGCAGGTTAAGCGTTTGGTGCCCGGTGGCCATGCTATCCAAGGCAACTGCTAACATGAGGGTAGTGCTGAGTTTGATCTGTAAGTCAGTTGTGCAAACACCACGGGGAGCAGAAATCACCACGGGGGGAAGGCCCTTAAGTGCCAGAAATTACCCGGTTTGCTCTGTGAAGAAGCTGCTGCCAAGCTGCTAAGGAAGAGAGAGCAGCAATGGGCACTGTGCACGTGCAGCCAGCAGCCCAGTGCACTGAGCCACAGCTACATGTGTCGGTGGCTGTCCTCTGGGCAACAACAGGAACTGCTTCACTAGCCTGGAGCCACGTACAGAGCAGATAATTACTTTGGGAACGTTGTCATGTGCTGGGGGAATCAGAATCTGCTGGGAATTTGCAGCAGCAAGAGGTAAATTGAATCGTGAAGTGTTAATGCAGGGGGCTGGAGCCCCAGCCTGTGGGTGCAGTGGGGCTGAAGAGGAGAGCCGGCTCAGGACTAGGGGTGGTCAGGGCTGTTGTGTCACTGGAGCTACAGAACCAAACCAGCACTGAGCATGCTGTTGGGCAACCTTGGGGCTCTTTAAGAAAGTCTGAGAAGAGGAGAAAGCGGGTTGCACTCTAGTGCATGCAGGTAGCAGGACATGAGCTTACTGAGAGCTGCCGAGTCAGGACGAGACTGGGTCAGTCACAGCATGGTCGGGCATTTTCTGGTGGTGGTGCCCTGCATGCTGAGGTGCTTGTGCACCCAGGGCACCCTCTGGCCTTCCTTGCTGAGGCTCTCTTGACTTCCGTGTGCGTGTCCCCAGCCCGGGGGAACAGACTCTCCAGGTGCTGAGCCATCTGTTTAGGAAATGCTAGCCCCTGCCTGACTTGCAATTCCTGCTCTGCTTAGTGCTTGAGGATTGTTTAGAAAAACAAGTGTGTGTGTAAATGCCAGTGGATGTCTCTCCTCCCTAGGAAGGAGGTGGTTTTCTTCAGTTTGACCTTGTGGTATAATTTTTAGTTACAATTTGAGGGCTCTTTTTCAGCTGCAGATAAAGAGAAGCCTAAAATGCTCCCAAGAAATAAAAACCTCAAGGGTTTTACTGAAATTAGTTTGGACTTAACATTTTACCAGTAATGGTGCTGTCTCTGTGGGCAGACACATTGCCTTGTGCAAACTCCCTGGTGTAAACATTGGTCTGCGCTGGTTCCAAACTCTAAGCACTCCGTGACTAGGCTGGGTGCTGGAGCTGCTTAGAAATGGTGGCGATTGCTGAGGTAGACCTTTTGTCTCTTGTTCCTTAGCCTTTCTTGCCCTGGACCCTGCATTTTCATCTGTGCAGGCGCTGTAGAGATTGGAACTCGAGGCTAAAACCTCAGGAAAAGAACGCGGCTGCCATCTAAATGGGCTCTGCTGGCGCTCAGGTACTGGGCAGGAACAGAGCTGCTCTCTTCCACATTCTCTCTCTCGTCTGCGAAACCTTCTGCCTGGGGCTGGAGTTACGTGAGGAGTGAGGTAACGTGAATGGGGTTGTGAACAAGCTGGACCTTCCTCAGCTGTTCCAGCGCAGCAGCGGAGGTCTGCGGCCAAGCTCAGCACAGAAACCAGACTGACTGCTTGTTTGGCCAGAAGTCTGGATTCAAAGGTCGTCTTTTCCTTTATCCTTGAGAACATGGTGCTGCTGTTCCCAAAGGATACCAGCTTGTGCGGTTAGAGTAGCTCTGCACCCTGGTGTCCTAGGACATTGCTCTTACTATACTTGGTCAATAGGCAGCCAAAAGTGGGAGTCCCTAACAAGGAGTCCCCTTGGCTTGTTCCTAATGGAACAAGTGGGGTTTGTTATGTCAGCCAGCGTTTGCTTTAGTCTTCTGTGGGAGAGGCTGAAGGAGTTCACACAGACTACTTCACTGGGTGAGGTACTACGGGTAGTTCTTCTAAGTAACTGGATTAATTTGGATGCTGCTGTGGGTCCCCGTGTCATACAGACTGAGCGATGTGATGCAGGCAGAGTTATTTGTGGGCACTATATACATAGACATCCTCCGTCTCCACAGACCTTTTCACGCCAAAGCTGAGACAAGGCCAAAGGCACAGGGCAGTGTTTGAGTATCTAGCCACTAACAGGTCTCAAAGCAGGCTGAGTCTGTTCTAGTGCAACTAGGAAACTACAACTGAAGTAAAAATTAGTCTCGGGAACACTAACGCCAAAAAAAGCCACTGTGATCCTAGTGCCATGAGGCGCTGTTCTGCTCTGAGACTTTTGGCCGATTGGAAAGGCAGTGCAGTACACGTGTGCGCAAGAACGTCTTCTTCATGGAAACTCATTACTGCCTGCACAGCTGTAGGACTTGGCCATCGCTTCTGCGCAGTGTAAAGCTTACTCTCTCGGTGATGAACTGGCTCTCCCCAGTGGTTAGTCCGAGTTGCTTGCTCTCACTTGATCTGATGGGAACCATGTGCAGGGCTGCTCTTTCCTCCCTTGGGCATGCAGATTTCACCAAGGCTAGTTGAAGGTTCGTCCAAATCAAACCTGACTGGAAGTGTCAGGATGCAGTTCATGCAGACCAGATGAGCCCAGAACCAAACCGACCGATGAGCGTATGCTTCGCAACGTGCGTAGATTGAGTTGAACGTCTGTTTGGTCTTGGCCTTCTTGGTGCATTTACAAGACTTAGGTTGCATTTAGACTTCTCGTGGAACAGGAATGCAGCTGGGAAGCAGCAGTTTGTTGTTGCTGACAGTTTTTAAAGGATCTCTTTAATTGGATCAACAACCCAGTGACAGATTAATAACTGTGCAAAATATGTTCTGCTCCTGCAGACCTTGTTACTCACTGCCACCAAGGAGAGGGATGGTCCTTTTTCTCTGTGTTAGAGAAACATCATGTGTAGGGCTGATTGTAAACCAAAGCAGTCTTGTGAGCAGTGAGCAGCTCATAAAGGTCTTTTTATTTGAGCGCTCGGGTTCTTCTAAAATGACAAAATACAGTGAGGAGATCGAAGCGAGAAAAAGACTCGGTGTGAGGACCTGAGCGCTTTCCTTCCAAAAAGAGCCTTTATTTCTCGTTGTTAGATTTATGCTGCACGTGGATGCTGGCACTATTAACACCAGATGCAATTGGCTTCCAGCTTTGGCCACCCAGAAGTGTGATGGCGTTTTATTTTCTTTAATTATGGCCCAATTATTGCTACTCCTGCCATTTCTATTCTAAACCGTTACCCTCTTGGCCTTTCCTGTTCCTCGTCAGTCTTGTGCTGCTCAGAGTCTGCTTTCCAAAGGCTGAAATGCCTGGGATTTATCCTCGCTGTTATCTGTGCACATCGGTGAGGTGAAATATGACGTGGGAACACCGTCGGCGGTGCTAGGCGTTCAGCCAAAAGCTTTTACCCAGTACAAGCCAATGATAAGACGATTAGGTCTGTGCTGTGTTTTATTAGACGACACATGCTGAGTAGATCAGTGCTGTAGCTGTTTACAACACAGTGCAGGGCTGTTCTTCACCCAAACGTGTCTGTTTTCCTCCTCTTCCTATTCAAATACCCTTGGCTGGTCTGAGGTGCAGTCAGCAACTTTCAGACCCCCATAGATCTACAGTTACACGTAGGCTTGAACACTTCAGGTAGCACTGTAGCTCAAAGAGAGGCTTCACTGAAAACACAGAACAGCTCTGATACAGACTGGAATGATTCAGATAAGGCTACAGCTAATAGGTTTCATTGTAAGCACAAAGCAGCTGTGACATAGACCTTAATGCAGTGATTCGGATGAGACTATCACTAGTAGAGAGGTTTTGCTGTAACCACAGAGCGGCTTCAAACATGTGGCTTGCCAGGCAGGACCATTTGAGGTTTCAAAGTACTTGTGTCTTATGTTCCCATCACAGGCAGAAGTGCAAGGGGGTAATTAATAATTCATGAAATATTTGGCACCGTAAAGGGATTTCCTTCTGTGTTGGGTTGGTTTAAATAATCATGGCACAGATTTTTGAAACAGCATGAAAGCTGCTCCATCAGATCAGTTCTGCATCTCCCTGGAGGAGCTGTGTGAGAATGCACTGCTCCAGAAGGACTCCCAATGGGCTGTGTCCCTGAAGGGAACAAGGGGCTAGGGAAGACTCTTTCCCTCTCTGTGGCGGGACGCAGAGAGTTGAGCGCAGCACTGAGCGAAGGGGCCCGTTTGGATCAGAGGGGAAGATGGTTGAACAGCGTTTGAGGCTAAGCGGCGCTCGTATGACCGACATTTTACTTTGTCACCAGTGAAACAACTGGTGCGCAGAAGTGCAGTAGGAAAGGGTGTGATCGAAGATCCGGACACAAAGATTTCCTGAAACATAGCACGGTTCCTACTTATTGATGATTGCAGACGTCCTCCAGGAACAGTGGTAACTGCCTGTCAGAACTGCTGATTTCAGAGGGAGATTCTGTGCACGGGAGCAGCCGGTCTTTATCCAAGGGGAGCTACGACCAGACTGACAAGAGCAGGAGGAGAAGGAAGCCAAGGGAAAGAGCCGGGCAGCTGTGTTGGAGCAGAAAGGTTGAGATGCCCTTGAGCTAAACCAGGCAGATGATGCTGAAATGGAAGAGGAGAGCAAGAGGAGAGTCATTTACAGCAGCCCTCACTTAACGGGTTCATAAGTTTGGAAACAGGACAAGTGGGAAGATAGCAGGGTGTGTTCTCTAGCCATTTGCACGGTCCAAGAGACTTTGGACTTTGGTCTCCGCACCTTAAGGACCATGTGTGAGCTTTGTTCTTTGCTTTATTCTAGAACAGCTCCATCCGGGTGGCTGGGGTTCCACGGTGCACCGCTTCAGCAAAATGGAGAGTCAGGACACCAGCCCAGCAAGACGCTGCTTCAGTGACAAGTGAAAGTACTTTTCTTGTTTGGAAACTGGTGCAGAACCTCTGTAGCTCTGATTTTATCACCTTTTTCCAGATGAAAAGGTAGAAGCTTCTAAATGTATTGTTTCACTTAAAGGAATCAGAGTGCGTTACGGCGGTAGTGTAACGCAGTGCCTGCGCTGATTTGGCATGAAATAGCATCCAGCTTTCCTAATAAAAACATTTTACCGCTGCTCTTACAACCAGATTTACGCAGAAGCACTGGCTTCACGGGAGGAAGCTGCTGCCGAGTTGCAGCACTGGAGCTGGGTGTTTAGCTTCACGTGCGTTCCGTTTATAAACCTTGTCTGCTGCAGGATGACTTAGAATTCGATCGGTGTGAGCGAGAAGAAATCTGTAACTTACGTGGAGCAAGTGCGAAAGTGGTTGCAGTGGTGTTTAAACACTTCAAAGGGTGCAACGCTAGTCTTCAAATGGGGGTTCGTCCCTGGTTTTTGCAGCACTTGCTGTAGTCCTGCTGCCTCTGTCCCCACTGTCCTACAGGTCTCATATCCATGTTGTTTTAGTGATGCCAGCTGTGAGCTGCCTCCATTTCTCTGGCTGCTGATTTTCAGGCAATGTGATTCTGGAATTTTGCTGGAGTAGCTGCCCTGATTTTTCCCTGTCCTGGAATGGGACCAGGAGGAACTGATCAGCTTTCGCTTCACAGAGGAACAAGCAGTGTCCTCCTTTGTGTGGATCCAAGGCAGTGCAGCTCCAGGCAACGTGTCCTGTGTCCTCACAGAGGGTTTCTGTCCATCTGTGGTTCTGTCAGCACTCACCATCTGAGAGGCTTTTAAAGAGATAATGCGTGGGGACGTAATAGATGCAGTGCAAAAAGCACTCATTTGGTCTTGCATACATAAGTGGGTGTCACATGCCCTTGAGGGGCTGGGGAAGAACCCATCGTGTTTTTCCTTCCTCTGGTTAAAGCTGCATATACTGCAATTTCTCATAAAGACATGGGAATGATGACCAGTACCACCTGTGTGGTGTCTTCAGACCCATTCAGCTAGATCTTGCAGTAGCTCCTGGTGTATATGTGGTGTCTTCAGACCCTTTCAGCTAGATCTTGAGTTAGCCTCATGTGTTCAGTGGGGACAACTATGACACATCTGTTGTTTAAAAGAACCCCACAAAAATCTCTGTCAGTAGATCCGAAAAGATCCCTGCCCCTCTGCTGTGCAGTGGGAGAAGACAGGATGACTCGAGTGCGGCGCTGACTCCTCATTGCTGTGTCCCAGCGTTGTTCATGTTTGCCTTTGGCCTCAAAGTGTGTGCTGTTTACATACCTGGGAGGGTTGTATGGCTCTGGCTTCTCCTTATTTCTGCAGGTCGTTAGCCCTTCTGAACTGCAGCCAAAGGCATTTCCTTGGGCACAGTTGTGCTTGTTACTGCTCTGCATCTTGTCAGTGCTGCCGCAAGTGATGATGAGCTACAAGGAAGCAGACAGGGCAGTTGTTCACAGTTCTGAATTATCAGTTCCAGGTCATATTAATTATTCTGAAAAGTATTTAACAGCTTAATAGGACAAGGGTTTGACCACAGATGTAGTTTCCATTTGTTTGTGTTATTAAAGATGGCTGTAATTGGCTGCCTAATGGTCTGTGTCGCACAGGTGCATTGTTGCCTCTCGCCGGCACCTTTCACGGGGCTGTCGCTAATGGCACAGAGCAGCTTTCCTATCATTTTTTCTTGGAATTGCAGGCAGAGAGCAAGACCAGTGACAGTTTTATCAGTAAATTACATTAAGGCGCTCTTTGCCACTCATGAATCAATGCATTTTCATCTCAGACTGGTCCCTGCTCTCCACGTGTCAGTGCCACTCCACCGTCTCATTTGCCAAATGAATAGCAGCTCTCATTACATTAGTGCTGCGGTGTTTTGCACCGGATTAACCGCGATGTGCTCGTTGTGCCCCTCGATTCGACTGAAAATTGGCTCTCGAGCGCCGAAGAATAAATAACCACAGTTAAATAAAACTAAAGAAAATACGATGGCGTTTGAGCTGTGAATCAGTCATGGTCCTTGACTGGAAATGCAGCAGTAATTGAGGAGGTTAGGTGAGTGAAGCAGGTTATTTCAGCTTCCAGGCTTGCAGCGTGGTCACTGCTGCTCTTATTTCTGTTAATGCGGTAGGAAGGAGCAACATCTCCTCCTAGGTAAGTTTGCACCTGACAGGTTTGTAGTAAGAAAACATCAAAGTCCATCTTCATGTATCTGCCAGCTCTGAAAGGCCGGTTGTTTTGCCGCTGTAAGGAAGCCAAGGTGCCTCTGCGGTTAGCCCACAGAGAAACGGTCGTCCTGGCATGGTCATTACAGAAACAAGGCTGCACGCTCCTCCATCCTGGGTGTTGAAGAGAGACGGCAGAAAGAGCAGCGATCAGACAGCTCCAGTCGTGGATGCTGGCGAGAACAGCCTCATGGCCCGAGCAGCCCCCCAGGTTCTAGCTGTGCCTTTGTCTCGTGGCGCCGCAGCAGAACAGGTCTGTATGTGCAGTGCCGCCGGGGCTGTCATTACAGACTTGGCACACCCAGAGCTCTGTCTGGGTGTGAAACAGCCCAAGGAGGAATGAATTAAAAGCCCAGGAAAACCAGTTAGTCGTGCAGACATCTCCAGTGTGGGGGACGCCTCTTGTGCGGGTAAGCTGGTGCCTTGCAATGGCTGATGGTGTTAAAGGTACCATATAGAGTTACTGAAGGGAGCAGGTGTTACTGAAGGGATGCTGCTCTGTGCAGCTGCAGCTTTTTTTATGACTGCCTCACTTGTGAGCGGTTACCAGGCTCAACGCTCTGCTGCTCTAACCAAGACTGGCATCTCTTTACCCCTTCGTATCTCTGGTAGTTCACTGAATATTTTACCACTTCAAAACTAAAATTAAACTGCCGGCAAATGAGGCAAATGCTGAAGAAGAGTGGGAAAGGGGTGACAAGGTCCAAGCAGCTGAAAAACCCATCCTAAATATTTTTGCCTGTGACAGATCCTCTGTAGGGTGTTCGATCTGCCCAATGCTGGAACTTGCTCTCGATGCTGCTCAAGTCCTTGGGACTCTCAGTTATGCTCAGTGCACGACAGCATTCCTCAGAACCCTCCCAGCTCCAGCCAGGGGAGCTCTACATGAGAAGGAGAGGAAAGCGTCTTCTGTAGGAAGTAAAAACGCTTTCTTGTGCCGGAAGAGACCTTCCTTTGAATTTCCTGCTGTGACACGAGCGCGCCGGTGTTTTGATGCTGCGACACCTAGTGCTTCTGTCGTGTGGAAGTACTGAGGATCACAGCAGAGCTCTTTCTTCAAGCAATGAGCTCGCAACTCTGTAAAATACATGATCGTAATTAAAACATCTTGTCTCAGAACCTTGACGGAGTCTTCCCCACTACTTTCAGGGTTCTCATCGCCTTACTCCCTGAAAACCTGTGAACATCGAATCCTCCTCCCTCAGAAACTGCAGCTTGAGAAGAATGAAGCTGTTTTGCTTCAGCATCTGTCATCTGGGCTGAGATTTGTTGGCTTTAAAGAATAAAGTGGTTCCGTTTAGATGATGATGATCCACGATGTCCCAAGACCTGCTGGCCCCCAGCAGCAGTCCACTTGAGGCGTTTCTGGGCCTCTGGTGCCATGGCTGCCAGGTCCCCTCTTAGCAGAAGCACCGTGCTGCCTGCTCGCTTCTCGGTAAATACCCACTTTGCTGGGTGTTAGTACAGAAGGAACGTGGTAATGACAGGGTTTGGGGCTGAAGGGAGGGCTCAGAGACCTTTCCAGTGTTCAGGAAGGACAGAAAGGTGCCTCCGAGTGCGTTGACAACTGCCTCCTCCAAACGAGAGCGCTACAAGAAAAAACAATTCTTTTTCTCTCTTCTCCCTCCAGAGCGTCTCACTGAACAGGCTGACTGGAGCATTCCAGCCGCTCGAAAACATGAGTCTTCCACTGACAGGAGAGAGCCTTCCTGGGAAGGAGTTGGCTCAGCTGTCCATGAGACCGAGCACTGCGGAGTGCGGAAGGGCTGTGCGTGAGGGTATTTCAAGGGGTGTTGCATCAATACGAACCAGCCCCTGTGAGCTTGGAGATGGAGCTGTGACTGCGCTCACTGTCCTGGGGGAACAGGCTGTAATGAGCCGCTGGGTTACAGCGCAGTGACAGTGTGAAGCGAGGCAAACCCATCTCTGTGCTGGCTGTCGTGCCCTGAAGTCACAGGGAGAGTGTTCGTGGCAGAGGTTTGTTTGGCTTTTGGTGGGATGGAATCAAATGGCTCCAGTTCTCAGTTCAGTTCTGATGCGGATTCAACTCTAGGGCAAATCCTTTTGGTTCAATGCCCATCCAGACCGGCTTCAGTTTTGCCTGGACACTTCAGACTTGATGCTGTGTGATCAGTCAGAGTTAGGCAATAGAACCTTTGAGACGGGGGAAGCTGTGAAGACACAGATCAGTCCCTGCTCCCAAGCATGCTGCTGGAGTGTAGTCTCTGCTGTAAGTTCATCCTTCTCTCTAAACATGCCTGGTCAGATCACAGGTTTGGAGACCAGTTGCAGAATCATCTGAAACAAAAGTGAATGTAGAAAGGTGAGGGGAAGGGTGACGGTGTCTTCTGGGGTGGCAGAAGAAGTGGGATGCTCTGGATACTTCTCTGCCGTTAAGCGCTGTGTAGGAACACGTACTGCAGACCTGGGTGCGCGCTCAGGCAGTAAGGCAGACGTAGGATAAGGGGCAGTCCTTGCTTCGGGTTCCAGTGAGGTTACCTGGTCCTTGGAGTTAGCAAAACGGCCACAGCCCCGCTCGCCAGAGATCTGTCAAGTGAGTGCATCTTTCAAGGTGCCCTGGCGAGCGGGCAGCATCGTTTCCGGCAGCATCACTCATCCCACTGGCTGTCGGAACACAAGTATGCGAGGACCTCCCCTGTTCTGTTTTCCCTGCTTCGTGGAAGAAGCAGCAAGAGCCCAGATGGAGCACAGGCTCTTTCAGGATTGGATTCAGGGTGGAGAGATAATTGTTTGGTTTGGCTCTGTCACAGCACATCAGGATTTGGCAGGGACCTCGAAAGATCATCCAGCCCCATCCCCCTGCCACAGTAGGATCCCCTAGACCCTGGTCGCACAGGAACATGGCCAGTCGGGTTTGAGACGTCTCCAGAGCATCAGTGTTTCTCACCAAAGGTGCAGTCTCCTGGACTGGGGCTGCTGACCGTTGCTGTTTTGCCAGCTGGAAGATTTCCCTGACGGACCAGGTGCATTTCTTTTTGAATTCAAACCTTGGTCCCGTGAATATCCATCTGCTTGTGGAAGTCTCAGCGCTGCTGGTGTTGTGTCTCGTGGCAGACTCTCGGAAAGTCTCGTTCAGTTCAGTGGTTGCAAGAGGACAGACTCGAGGATGTGCTCATATGATTGGTTATGCTGGGACCTGAGAAACCTGAGAGTCCTGGTGGGGTGGAGGTAGCCATCTGCCTGCCACCATGCGGCCGGCCGTACTGTCAGCAGCACTTCTTATCCACAAAGCTTTTGGTTGTGCAGCCCTTATCTCTTTTTAACTGCCTAGAGCATCCAGAAACAATCAGTTCTTCCTTGAAGCTGGGCTTTCGGGATGTGGCCAAGCCTTTGGGCACTGAAGGTCGTTACAGTTTGTAGTGAATCTGCTTCCTCTCCTCTGAGAATGGCTGTAGAGCAACTTGCCAAGAGGTTTGTTGGGGGAGGGAAAGAGAGAAACAGGAGAGAGCTGCTGTTTTACTTGGAGAGGTATTTCTTCAGAGAGACTTCCTTTCATTCCATCTTATCTGTCTGACACCTGGCGCCGGGGGATTCCAGGCTCTGTCAGCTGAGTTTGATGTGTGCTTTTGTTGGGAGAGGGTGCTGTGAGCTGGTGTGTGGCACCGCTTCGCGCGATGGTGGTGGACGTTACGGGGGAGTGGTGGCTCCTGCTTTGCTGGAGAAGCGCTTTGGTGTGTTCGTTCACAGCACAGACATGTTGTGATAATATTGAAGGCTGGGAGTTGGGTGCAGAGATGCTGTGACGGGACACAAGTGTCTGCCTTGCGCATCCGTAACTACCCAGGGTTTGGGCTGCAGATTGCTTTGCTTAGTCTTTTTCAGAGCTGAGATTTTCACTTCTGAGAAGATTCTCTCATCCATTTTAATTACTTGGGAAAATGTGGGTTTTCTGACTTAATGCGGCCGGTTGTTGCAGGCAACAAAAACGTGTTGAACTGGAACAAACCTTGGGACCAGACTCTTAGCCTGAATAAAACTGGTGAAGAATTAAGTAATGCGTAAGTCTTAAAACCACATGCAACCGAGTGCAGGCGGGGAGCTGCAGTTCAGAGCCCCATGGGGTTGCTTTGAGAGTTGTTACACCCTCTGCTGCCTCGCACCGCACGTTCTGTTCAGAGTCATTCTCTGTCTAGATAAAGAAATATGTTGTTTGCTCCGTCTTTGCGTTGGGAAGGTTTCAGAGACTGGGTCTTGTGTCTGTCGGTGGGATGTCGTACTTGGTACAAAGCTGAAGGACCACAAGGGTCAGCCCTCTGCTCTTGGGCTCCTCCCTCTGTGGCCCTTTTGGCTTTGTCCTGTTTGGCCCTTGTGACCCTTCTGTTTGCTTCTCTTCTTCAGTGGCTGCTGGGGGGGCTGCCTTCTGCCTTTGATCCCCATCCATGCATTCCGGAGCCCAGCTCCTGCCTCTGGGTCCTGTCTGGCACTGAATCCAGCCTGGAAATTCCCCGGAGTCTGCATCAGTGGTGACAGGGATGTAATTGCCAGCAGTGGGGGCAGGGGGTAGTTGGCACCTGGTTTATGTAAATGTCATCTCATCCTTGTTTTTCATGTCCTGCTGCTGTAGTGGCCGTTGTCGTTGCATCTCATAACTGTCCAAACAGAGGAAAGGACTTGTTCTGCGCGTTGCAGGCTGCAGACGTTCCTTGCTGGTCAGATCCTGCAGCGCTACAGACAGGGCTCTCGCTCCAGGTTAATCTGCTCCTCAGTGGAACAGAGGTACCTGCTGCACTAGGTGTAGAGCTGAAGTGACAGTCTCCTTTTAGCAACTGAACTAAACACACGCCTGTCGCTCTGAAATCGGCAGTGCTCTGGGACACTGTTGTAGAGGTGCTAGTGGAGGTCAGGGCAGGCAGTGAGAGCACGCGGGCTCGTTGACCTTCCCTGCGTGTCTGTGCATCTGCACTGATTTTAACCTTTGAACCTTGGCCATGGAAGGTCAAGCAGAAAATTATTGTCTCGGAGCAGCTGCCTTCAGGGGTTTGAATTAACAGCGATGGAGACTGCCGCAGGAAGAAAGTCCATTTTACCCTGACTGGATTAAGATCAGTCTCACGCCAACTGCAAGGGTGAGGTTCCACAGACTACAGTCGGCTGGCTTGACGGGAAGGGATTAATTTAGGTGCCTCTTGTCAGGGTGTTGACTAATAACGTATTGATCACATCTCTAAGACACACAGAGTGACTGTCAGGGAGGAAGGCACTCGGGAGCTGGGGATTGCTGGCAAATCTGGTGTCATTACAGCCAGATTAACGCCATTGAGCAGCAATAGGTTGGCTGCGGCATTTAACTGGTTCAGAGGGTTTTGTCACATGGTTGCAGCAAATGCCGTCACCAGGCGGAACACTCATCTGTGACAACCAAATACCATCACCGAGCACAACACTCGGCCCCTATAACCAAACACCGTAACCCAGCAGAGCACTCGGCCTCCGCAGTGAGTGACTGATTTCTGTAGTTCCTGAGGTTTTTCTCTAGCTTTGGTGTGTTCCTGCAGACATCCTGAGCCACCACTGCTCAGTCATGGAGGAGCCTGCGGGTGGTAGTGTCCATGCGCTGAGCAGTTATTAAATTCTGAAGGTCACCATAAGAAAGGTTCCATTAAATTGAGGTAATAAAAACATTGGGCAGAGGTTGGCTGGAAGTGCAGGTGTCAGTGCCTGAGGAACTGGCCTCTCTTAGAGCATCAAGCTGAAATAATAATTGAAATCACACGCTAGCGTGAAGGTGGTGTAAGTGCTGCTGCTGTGAGGCTTAGTCTTGGGCGGGAGAAGGATGCTTTGCTCAAGGAAATGCCCTGTTCCATCTCTGTTTGTTTTGATGAGGGCTTGGCTCTAGCAATCTTTGCTAATGAGACCTTTACACTGTCTACAAAGACATAGGAGACCTTCTGTTGTTCCCTTCACATCTGTGTGTAGGGAGAGTCACAGAGACACATCGCTGTAAGTAAGCTGAGCTGGCTCTTCTTCCAATAGCACAGATGCGCTGGATGTTTTTGACTCAGTGAAGCTCCTGAAGAAGCTGCTCAGGATTTAAAATCACTTAAAGCTAATTTCTTTAGCAGACTGTGGGATGAAGTCTGATGAGAAAGGCAGTCGCAAACGGGACCTTTCCTTGTCCCTGTGTTGTGACTGACGACTTGCTACGTCCTTAGGTGTCAGCAGGAGAGTCCAGCTCTGCCGAGGTAGATAGCGAAGCCCGTGTTTGCTTCGGCACAGCCCAGGAGATCACAGAGCGAGGCAGCGCAGACAGTTTGGCAGGAACCTGCCGTTGTGGCTTCAGGGTGAAGAGCCGGTGCTATTTCTGACTCCGAAATATTAAGATGTGATGAATTAAAAACTTGACAACATTTACTGGGCAGCAGATGAAGTGAAGGAAATTGCTGTATTAGCAACTGATTTAGAACCAGTCTCTGTAAAGCTTTAGCTCTGGATGGTAGGACGTGCAATAAAGTCCATCTTTAGTTATATAAAGCAATAAGTTCCTTTCACGTGCTGGCTGTGAGATGCGTGGGGTAGATTTTAGTCACAGTCTTCTTCCCTAACAAGCAGGAGGCTTTTTTTCACTTGAGGTGCTTAGCGTGAGCTAAGAAGAGCACGGAGCTGCAAGCTATGTTGATTTGCCGGTCCCCTCCGGTTTGAGATCTGCTGACAAGGGGAAGCATCAGATTTGGTGGGGGTGTGTGGCTCGTTGCTGCATGCCAGTCCCCCGGCAGAGCCGACTGGTGTCCCACGAGTGACGGCGGTGGGACAGGACACGCTGTTGCTCATGGTGAAAATGGAAATACATACATCAGTGACAAAGGCAGCGTAACTTGGCCTTCATCTGGCATCCCTGCAGCTGCCCAACTCGTTGGAGTCTTCCTCAGCTGTAATGTACACTTTCCAAAGTAGTATCACAGTATTACCAAGGTCGGAAGAGACCTCATAGATCATCAAGTCCAACCTGTCACCACAGAGCTCAAGGCTAGACCATGGCACCAAGTGCCACGTCCAATCCTGCCTCGAACAGCTCCAGAGTTGGCGACTCCACCACCTCCCTGGGCAGGCCATTCCAGTGGCCAATGACTCTCTCCGTGAAGAACTTTCTCCTCACCTCAAGCCTCAATTTCCCCTGGCACAACTTGTGGCTGCGTCCTCTTGTTCTGGTGCTGGCTGCCTGAGAGAAGAGAGCAACCTCCTCCTGGCCACAACCACCCCTCAGGTAGTTGTAGACAGCAATAAGGTCTCCCCTGAGCCTCCTCTTCTCAAGGCTAAACAATCCCAGCTCCCTCAGCCTCTCCTCATAGGGCTTGTGCTCAAGGCCTCTCACCAGCCTCGTTGCCCTTCTCTGGACACGCTCAAGCACCTCAATGTCCTTCCTAAATTGAGGGGCCCAGAACTGGACACAGTACTCAAGGTGCGGCCTAACCAGTGCAGAGTACAGGGGCAGAATGACCTCCCTGCTCCTGCTGGCCACACCATTCCTGATGCAGGCCAGGATGCCATTGGCCCTCTTGGCCACCTGGGCACACTGCTGGCTCATGTTCAGGCGGGTATCAATCAGCACCCCCAGGTCCCTTTCTGTTTGGCTGCTCTCCAGCCACTCCGACCCCAGCCTGTAGCTCTGCATGGGATTGTTGTAGCCAAAGTGCAGCACCCGGCACTTGGACTTATTGAACGCCATCCCATTGGACTCTGCCCAACTGTCCAGGCGGTCGAGGTCCCGCTGCAGAGCCCTTCTGCCCTCCAACTCAGCCACATCAGCCCCCAGCTTTGTATCATCTGCAAACTTGCTGATGACTGACTCAATGCCCTCATCCAGGTCATCTATGAAGATGTTGAAGAGGATGGGGCCCAGCACTGATCCCTGAGGGACACTGCTAGTGACCGGCCGCCAGCTGGATGTGGCACCATTCACCACCACTCTGTCCAGTATTTTCCAGGTGACATCTGACTTCTCCCTGGAAGAGCTTAGCCCTTTTCCCTGGCTCTACCCGGATGTTCACTGAGGCTCCTCAGGACTGGAGCAGCGGTTTGCCAGTCTTCCCTCTTCTCCAGTCACAAGTGCAAGGAGCTCAGAAGGCTCCACGAGTTAATGAAGTCTCTGACTGCATTCGGAAGGCAGAAGTAGCAGTTACTAGAGAGACCATATGGCAGGTGACACTGCAGCACAGGACTTCGGCTCACTGCAAGTACTTCCTAGGCTCCTCTCAATTGCTGTGGTAACTAAAAGCCACAAAAAATGGAGAAATGCCAAACAATAGGGTCATCCTTTGCTCTTGCACCTACTGCGACCCTGCGTGCCGTGTAGGGTGCGTGGGTCTTCTTATCTTGGAACGAAGTTACTCGGTCGTCGTCTCGGTGCTTACAGGGATTCATTTCATTCTGTTCTGGAAGCTTTGGAGCTTTGTTGTTCAACTCAGAAGTTCTGTGTTTGAGAATCCAGGTGAAGCTAAGGTACCTAAGGTTGTCGATTGAAGCATGAGTACCGTGCAGTCAGTGACAGGCTAGATCGCTGTGAACTGCAGGAACACTTCCAGTAATGTAAAGAGAGCTGCCGTCAGCCCAGAGGCTGGAAGAGTTCTGCTGAAGGGGCTTTGGCATGGTCGTTGTTCAAATGATGATGTTTCTTCAAAGCCACTGTGAGGCGGTGAGTGTTCTCCTGGCTCCTCCTTTACTGGTTTCTCCCTCCTGTGTCATCACTCCCATCCCTGTGGGTATTTGATTGTCTGCCTGCAGTCACCTTGACTCTGTTGAGTCCTTTAGACTTTTCACTGATGTTCTCCCCCGGTCTGCAATAAAGAGAGGCTTGTAGTGTCTTCTGTACGGAAATAGCCTCCTGTAAGATCTAACCCGAGTCACTGTGAAAGGTGTTTGCGGATGAAAAGCTCTGCAGCTGTGTGCAGGGTGTCTTGGACAGCGTGCACTGTCAGAGACAAGGGGGAGCTGCAGGGGCAGCCACGGTCGCAGAGTTCTGAGGAGGTGTGTGTGGTTGCTTTTGTCAGCTTGTGGTCTGTCAGCGAGAGCCACCTTGGAGCAGGTGCGGGTCGGAGCCCTGTGAAGCCACAGCTCAGGTTTGTGTGTCCAGCTGTGGAGAAAGTTTAGTCCTGTGGAGGCAGCAGAGCCATCAGAGCTGCACAAACCCTCTCCTGGTTTGCAGATGTTCCTGCTGCTCCACTCTCCACAAACTGCTGTGAGGCTTTTCTTCCCGTTTTTGGTCTTTATAGAAAAGGTGATGAAGAGAAGAATACTGAGGTAAGAACATGGTGAAGCTTCGGCTGTGCTTTAAAAAGTCTTTCCTAGATGGTTCACTCGGAGTTACTCCCCATAAAGTGCCTGTTCTCTACTTTCTGTGGCAGCTGGACTGCATCTGTCATGCACGCAGCTCCTCGTGAGCTCAGTATTCACAACTGCTGTCCCATTGCAAGGCTGCATCCCTCCTCTTTCTTCGGGACACAAGAGTGTTGTCGGGGGTGGATTTCTTGCCTAGCCTGGTGTGTTCCCCATTGCCCCCAGCAGTTCAGAGGGTTGCCCCTGTAAATCAAAATACTGTCAGGAAAGACTGCGTTTCTGATTTCAAGGGGTGTTGGCGCTCCTGTGCTGCCTGAGACTTACAAGTTGCCTCTTACTGATGTCTGCATCACGAGTGTCTTGAGCTTAAAGTAACAAGGGCTTTACAGGGTCCTAGGAGACAGACAAAAGGTTGGAGAAGTAGAGAGGTGTTTTATGGGCTTGGGGGGACTTGACCGTTGCATGAGCAAACTGTGGCCATTAGTATTTGGGCAATCTGGTGCCATGCGCTGGCCAGGCTGGGGTTAAATGTGGGGTTTCTGACTGTATCCTTCTGACCGAGAGAAGACGCTGTGTTGGTGTTTTGTTCTAACTTCAGTGAAGCTCCGGCAGACAAACTTGGTTCCAGCAGGTATTAATGACGGGCCACTTACTGTGCTTCAAGGTGCTGTGCAGAAGGCTCGTTCTTGATTAATGCAGGTTGCCGCAGTGGCCTGGAGGTCTCTGGAGAAGCTGATTTTGCTTCTCCTTCAAAAATAATAAAATATTCTGAAGTCTCTGCAGTTCTTGGGTTGCTTTTGTGAGAAGGGAAGTGGTTTCTCTGAGAGCACCGGTGTTGGCTTTCCGGGGCAGGTGATTAATTAGTGCCGTTTTCTGGTTCAGATTTAAAAACACTTTTTGTTTCTTCTCAGCACCAGTGTAAAGTCCCAGCAGACCTCTGCTGAACCAGGAGTGAAAGCAGCGAGCAGGTGTTATTAAGAGAACATGCCTGTTGTTGCTGCAGAACGCCAGCACTTGATTGCAGACCAACTGGGGCAGACCAGAGAGATCCTTCCCGAGCACACACAAGGAATGAACCTATAATTAAATTACAGTTAAACACAGATGGTTATTTTACAGCAGGTGCTCAACTCTGAAAGTGCATCTCTGGACTATTTTTGTTGCAACATGGTGTTTGGTCCCCGCTGGGTTTCTAGCACCGTTTTAGAGTTAGATAAAGATTTTCCTTTGTTTGCTGCCTTTTCCCCAGCACACAGAGCTGTCGAGCGCTGCTGCGGCTTAGGGGAAAGCCAGAAGCAAAACACGGAGCCGAGATTAAATGCAACACAGGGAAAGATAAGTAGTGGGTTATACAAAGGATACCTGCTCCATCTCCGATATCGAGGGGACTAACGTACAATCTTATTAAAAGCTCAGAGTCTGTAGTTACCCAGGGTGATGCAATCACTATGCAGTTATAACAAGTGTCATCTGGAATCTCATGTCCAGTTGTGGACCCCTCACATCCAGAAGGACTCAGAGCTGCTGGAGAGAGTCCAGCACAGAGCCACAGAGATGATGGAGGGAGGGGAGCATCTCCCTGCTGAGAAAGGGTTGAGGGAGCTGGGGCTCTGGAGCTGAGACAAAAGGAGACTGAGGGGGTGACCTCATGACTGTTGATTGATATGTGAAGGGTGGCTGTCAGGATGATGGAGCCAGGCTCTGTCAGGGCCACACAGTGACAGGACAAGGGGCAACGGGTGTGAGCTGGACCAGAGGAGGTTCCACATCAATGTGAGAAGGACCTTCTTCCCAGTGAGGGTGACAGAGCCCTGGCAGGGGCTGTCCAGGGTGGGGCTGTGCAGTCTCCTTCTCTGGAGACGTTTCAGCTCCCCCTGTCCAAGTTCTTGTGTGACTGGATCTGGGCGATCCTGCTGTGTCAGGGGGATTGGACTGGCTGATCTTTTGAGGTCCCTTCCAGTCCCTGATGTTGTGTGATCCTGTGATTTGAGTGCTGGAGGAGATCGCACTGGAGTGTTAGCCTGTTGCAAGGTCTCTGTGTTGGGTGTTTGTGTGCAGTGCAGGTGTTTCAGGGACTGTGTGCTCTGTGTGTATGGCACGAGTCATCAGGTTGTGAAAAAGGCTTCTTAGAAGCACCTCTGTTAGAATTACAGTAATTCCCTGAAGCACTGAGTGGAAGTAAATGTAATTTGCGGAGAAATTAAATCTGGTTTCATATTCGATTTTGAATGACAAAAAAATACCTTGCAGAAAATGACGTCTTCGCCCTGGAGGGCAAAGAGACGCGCTGGGGCTCAGTCTGAGAGCGTTCAGACTCTCAAAGGTTCTGAGTGAAGCTCCAGTGAAAGCGGTGAATTCGTGGTCTTGTGCATTGAGTTGGACTTCAGAAATCTGGCCTGTCCAGATGTTGCCCAGGCAGCCCAGGTTAGTAGTTCAGGTTGGGCATGTGGATGAGCGTCCAGAGCGCGTTTGATCTGCCAGAACCATTCAGGTCGTCCCACATCAACAGACTAGTAATAGAGTTAGAGAAGAGAATAGGGAGTTGGAGAAGAGCATCTTAGGAGAGCTTTGAGGTCTCATATTGTTCAGCTCCTGTTGTTAATGTGCTCCTCCATCTTCCAGCGGAGTTAGTGTCTGCAGCCTGGAGGCTGGAGAAATCTCCTGAGATATTGGAAGAGTGAGAGGAATGTTGATGCTCTTGGCAGCTCAGCTGCTGAACAAAAGCCGTCCGCGTTTACCCAGGCAGTGCAGTGTCTTTTGCTATGGCTGACAATCGCACAGTGTCTGGATCTCCAGGTATCTCTTACGCAGGAGGGGTCCATCCAAAAAGCTGACTTCCTAGGCTGCAGATGGTCACACCAGGCTATTTTCTGTTAGAATCCCCTTTGACTCGTTTGCTCGGATATGTAGTGGAGATGCTGATAGAAGAAAAAGCCACTTGTTTACAGTGGACAGACCACCACTTACAAAGGGCCAACTTGCCCCTTCTCTCAAGAGAAAAGCCCAGGAGTGTTTGCTGTGATCAGTGGTGCAGAATGAGGAGAAGGAAGCCTTCTGCTCTCAGATGGTGTAAGAATTGCCTGTGTGTTTCACACTCCTCTCCTCTGGAATTGCTGTTCCTCTTCACCACAGTGATGCCAGTCCTGTCTTCGTCTGCTCCTCACTCTGTTTTTCCTGTGACACCTCCCTCAGCTCCGATGTGGCAGCGCAGAGCCCTCTCCAGTGGTGCAGCCGAACCCTTTCATCTGCAGTCCCCTCCGTGGATCCCAGTCTCCTTTTTCACATGTCTGTCTTTTCTGTCTGGGCTCTGCTATTCTTGTTCTTACTTTTGCCCTGTCTGCTGGAGCGTTTCTCATCACAGACCATCCTGATAGACCTGAAATGTGCTGACTCCCTTTCTGCAGCGTTCTGCCTAGGCTTAGATGCTTTGCAGCCCTGTGTCCTCCTTCCCACGGCTGCTCCTTTCGAAATAGGCGTCATGTCCCGGCATAGTCACTGGCGTAGCCAGCCGAGCCCTAGGCAGGTGCTGGGCACGCCGGGTGAGAAGCAGTCCTCAGCTACGGCAGTCTACATTGTGAAGCATTTCTGTCCAGCATAGGCTTCCCACTCCTGTCTATCTGCTTGCAGGCAGAAGGGAGAAATGGACAAGTACAGAGGCACATTCTCATTTCCCCAGAGCGTCTAGCTCTCCATTCCTGGTTTCCCAATCCCAGCTCCACCATGTGCCTCTGGCCCCACATCCCACATCGCTGTCCTGCTGTCCACCAGAGCACTGGCCCTGGCCTTTTGCTCACAGTTCTGGCTCAAACCCCAGACTGACACCCCTGCTCCTCTCCAGACTAAGCGTGCTCAGAGGAGAACATCTCTGGTGCTGTTTGGGTCCCAAACCAACTGTATAACACTTGTTAAACGCTGGAAAAGTGGTGGTCTGGTAGGTCTCTGCACCCTCCCGTAGGTGCAGGCAGGGTTTAGAAAAGCCGGGTCCTGCAAACGGAGCTGCTCCTGACCTGTTTGTTATAAGTTTGTCCCTGTGTTTTCCCCTGTGACCAGCGGTTTCGGTGACCAGTGCTGTTGTTCTAGCTGCAGCTCCGGGTGTTCACCTATCTCCTGCTGTCACAGGGTAGCATTTCTGATACACCCTGCGTGCTCACAGCTGAAGCGGGTTGGTGTCAAAGGCAGTCCATACTGAGCTTTAGGGCTGGGAAGGGACTCCTTCGAATGTGGCCAAATGTGCGAAAGAAGGAAGAGACAGATGCAGAGAGTTGTCGCTTCGTTTCGTTGGCCATGTGCTAGCGGGTGTTGGCTTCCTTTCCCTGTCTGTTTCCTGGCTGCTGTTTTCAGCAGACATCCTGTATTTTTTGAAACCTGATCTGCACTAATCGGGAGGTTTCCTCGTTACCTGGGCAATGCGGCCGTTTCTCTTGAGTGCCGATCACGTGAAGTTCAGGATGCGTCATCGCAGGATCTGTTCTGTCACTTCTGTGAAGAGACTCTGGTGCTGCGAATCGGTGCTACAAGGCATTAGCTGGCTGTGTGTTGGTTCTGCTCGAGATTCACCCTTATGGATTTCAAATTAAAATGTGCTTAACCTCATTGAAGCCAACGCGGTGGTTTCATCGCAGGTCAATACAACGGAATGGAAAATGTGATGGGAGAAGGGCAGAGAACGCATTTATAGCAGAATGGAAGGCCCAGCTCTTTCCCTGCTCTTTCAGGATCAATTCACATTCTTGGCTAATATTTAATCAGTCGCAGCGACACAGTGATTTACTCTGCATTACCGCCGGTGCATTCCACCGAGAATCGGATTCTTAAATTATTTGTCTTTGAACTCACCGTGACCTATATCCAGTCTTCTGTGGCTGATGAAAATTGCTCCTTTGCCTTTCACTGTTGATGACTGAACCACCAGGAGAAGGAATATGTGCTGCCACTTCTAATGGCTGCGTGAAGTTCTTCTGAACATGTTAGTGCACCACAACTTCTCCTCTTACCCCACACTGCAGAGTGGCTGCAGTGAAGAGCAGCAGTGCGGATCGCACAGGTACGCATCACCTGGATCTGGGGTGTCGACTGACAGTTGTCTGAATGGGAGCCAGTGGGTGCCAGGAAGGCTGGTGGCATCCCGGTGTGCCTTACAAATAGTGTGATCAGCAGGAGCCATGGACGTGGTTGTCCCCCTGTCCTCAGCACTGGTGGGGCCTCACCTCGAGTGTAGTGTTCAGCTCTGGACCCTTCACAGTGCAGGAAAGGCATTAAAGTGCCGGAGCCCATCCAGAGAAGGGCAGTGATGCTCATGAAGGGTCTGGAGCCAAGTCCTGTGAAGAGTAGGTGAGGGAACTGCGGCTTGTTAGGGAAGACTCTGTACAGGTGCCTGAAAGGAGGTTGGAGAGAGGAAGACGACAGCCTCTTCTCCCTGGTGGCAAGTGGTAGGACAAGACAAGATGGTTGCAGGCTGCACTTGGGGAGGTTTAGGCTGGATGTTACACAGAAGTCAGGCCTTGGAATAGGCTGCCCAGGACAGCGATGGAGTCACCATCCCTGGAGGTATTTAAAAGGCAGATAGATGTAGTCTTGGGGGACAGGGTTTAGGGGTACCCTGGCAGTGCCCGGTTGAAGGTGGGACTAAGTTATCTTAAAGGTCTCTTCCAACTGGAGATGGGACGCGATTCTGTTCTACTGTGAGACTGCAAATGTCTTCCCAGAAGGAAAACCTGGTTAGTAGTTTTATTGGGTTTGTTTCTGTCTCCAAGATCAACAGAACAAGACGACTGGGCCCAAAGGTAGCAAGACATGATCAGGAGACAAGAGAGGAATAACTCAAATCAGCCAGCCTTGTAAAGACATGTAAATGCGCGATAATAGAGTTTGAGTTCTCAAGGCTTCGAAACAAGCTGTCTGACGGTTCTGTGTCTGGATGGAGGAGGATCCCGGAAAGGTGGCTGCGTGCGGTGAGTGCACCACCTGCTGAGCTGCCGGAAAGCTCATGGTTCAGCCTTATCAGCATGTGCACAAGCCCTCCACCTAGGAATGAGGCTTGTCTCCGAAAGCGATGTCCTGTGTCCTTGTTAGAGGAGCAGTATCCACGGCCTCGTGGCTTTCAGCTGAACAGGAGGAGTGTAGACCAAGGACCTTTCCTTGCTGCCAGAAATCCTGTCTCCAGTGGACACTTACAATCAGGAAGGCAGGAGCTCTAGGCAGGTGGATGATACCAAAACGTGTTTTGTTCAGTTGCACTCTGTCTGTTTCTGGTGCCTGTCCACCAGTGGGATTTCTCTCCAGCTTTCCTTGAAGAGAGGCATCTGCTTGTTTCCTCTTCCCCTCTGGCTGTGCACCGTGTGAAACCTTGCAAATCTGCTGCAAGCCGGGACCTTCGGCATCTCAGCATTAACATTTCGGACCGCTGCTCCACAGCGGTTTGAGATGAGGCTCCAGTGCTTTGCCAGCGAGGGGCCTGAAAGCCTCTGCCATCGTACCTGACTCTCATGATGCGCTAACCTCACGTGATTATTGCATTTCCTCTATTGTCGCCTTTAATTAAATTGTAAAGCTGCCGTCTTTGTGCGCCTGGCTCCCAGAGGAGGAGTTGTGGCCAGACAAACTGTTACTGACAACGCTGTCAGAGGAGAGGTGGGAGATACTGTTCGCAGTAATAATGGAGGAGGAATTCCCCAAGCTGACTGTTAATGTGGCTGCCGTCCCCATTCCGACTGCAGGGCCCACAGCTCCATTCTTCTTCTGGATAAAGACAATGACAGAACAAGTTCATCTGCTCTCATTTCTCAGCAGCATCAGCTCCTTAGAAAACACGGATGGTCTGCAGCCCTCAGCTGAGAACATGGCAGGCAGCCGCAGCTACCACCACTTCCGCTTGTTGCTGGAAGCACTTTGTGGTTTTCATAAGGAACCAAAAGTCTACACAGTTTACCCAGTTCGTTAGGGTTGGAAAGGGCCTTCCAAGGCCATTGGGTCCAACTCTCCTGCTCAAGCACCACACAAATAACTGAACAGCAGAGCTGCCTGAAAGCCTCAATCAGCTCCACACAACCACATCCAGCCAGGGCTGAAATGTCTCCAGAGAAGGGGACTCCACTGCCTCCCTGGGCAGCCCCTTCCAATATTTCGTAAGCCTGGCTGTGAAGATGATTTTCCATGGATTTTGATGACACCCCCTGTGTTCCAGCTGCCATCCATCACCCCCTGTCCTGTCTGATGCCACTGAACAGAGAGGGTTCCTTTCTGCTTGGCATCCAGCCCTCGTGGATTTGTAGACAGGGATTCAATCCCCTCGGAGCCTTTTGTCCAAACTAAACAGTCCCAATGTTCTCAGTTTCTCCACAAGACAGTTGTTCCAGACTCCCAGTCATCCTCGTAGCTCTGCCTTGGACTCTCTCCATTAATTCTCTCTCCTGAGCTGGGGGACCAGGACTGGACACAGGATTCCAGGCGCAGCCCTTTGGAACTGGGGCAGGAAAACAGGACAGGGCTCATCTCCCCTCCACATCTGTGTGTTCCTCTGCTCAGAGTCTTGTTGGGGGCAAAAAGAGGAACACCTCAGGTACCTGAAACCAGTCGTTTATTGTTAGCTTGGTTAAGAGGATGATCACAATGCAGCAGAGATTCCTAGTTCAGCTGCAATGAGACTGCTGCGCTCAGCGTTATGCTAATTCGATCTTTTAGCTGCAGTTAACAGTTTAACAAAAACCCAACAAACCCACAAGAGTCAGTGAACCTTTTCGGGGTTTGGTATCATGCTCACCCAGCTGCTGGACCTGCAGCTCTGGAGGCCAGCTCTGGACCACAGCGTGCTGTCAGCAGCCCTGCAAGAGCCCTGCAAGGAGCAGCATTTCGATGGACCTCCTCCTCTTTGCTGGGAGAATCCTGCAGACATTTGATCTCCTCCCCGGAGGTCTGGCCGGTGGTTTTTGAAGTGCTCTGTGCCTCGCACTTTTTCTGGGCTGCAGCTCCCCCTTGTACCTGGTTTTGCTAAGGGTGTGATAAATTGTGAATGTGCTCAGTGGTTGTTCCACGTTCTTTCTCTTACCCCTAAAGCTGGTTCTGCCCAGATCTGAACTGCGAGTCGATACCAGTAGCTGGTTGCTGCCGAGATGTTCACGGGTGCAGGACTTGTCCTTTGGCTGCTGCATCTCTATAGCCTCTGCCTGCACCACTGGCCTGAGCATCTTAATGCTGCAGCATCGTATCAGAGTCTGCGCTAATTCACAGTGCAGAGATGTGGTGACTCCTTGTTCTTATCTGCATTAGAATTGTCAACGATGCAGGTATTGTTGTGCACAGTCACGCCGAGAGAAGTGAAAGCAAAATGAGTGGGGCCAGGGCGTTAAGTCAAAGCTCTGGACAAGCCTGGCAAACCCTGAGGCCGGTGGCAATGGCACAGTGTGCAGGGCTGCAGAGCCGCTCCAAATCATGACAGAGGTTTCAGTAGTTTTTCATTCAGCATTTTTAATAGTTCTGGGCCCACAGATGGGATTCAAGGGCCAGGTAAGTCGGGTTGTCCTGCCTGGGGAAAGCTGTGAGCTGTGCCCCGGCTGAATGACTTTCTTCCCAACCTCACTGCATGCAGCTGCCTGCAGAGATACAGGACGTCGGGACAGAGCTAGGGGTTTTAAATGTGGATCAGATTGGACTAGATGGTCTTTCGAGATCCCTTCCAATCCGTAATGATTCCGTGATTGTATTGAACGTGGGCCAGTTCGGTTTCTGCATGGAGTACCTGATGTCCCATCAAATACAGAATCGATGGGTCTGGCTTGTGCAGGGAGAGGGGCAGCGTGTGAGCACGCAGCTCTCCATTTCTGCAGAGGCTCCAGCCGTTTGTCTGGGAGGCCAGATGTTTTCCGTGCGGGCATAGTGGTTCCCAGCAAGTTTGGGGTGGTGCTGTGGCCGTATTCCATAAAAAACAGGTTGCAGAGACATGGTCCCATAAAACCAGCAGCAGCGTTCCTCTGCATTGTCTGACACAGATGGGGTGTTGGGGTGACACGCACATTTACACAAATGGCTTGATGAGCATAAGGGAGCTGCGTTGCTCTTGTTCTCCTTCTGGGCGCGTTCTGGCCAACGTTTGCTAGCCGGTGATGTGTTTCCAAATCGAGGTCTGCGGTGGCCCAGGTGAGGTTCTGGGGTTGTGAAAGCAAAACTACACTGGATTGAGAGTTTTCCAAGACCAGTTGTGCGGAGATAAGGGCCGACATTCTATGTTTCCAGATAGTTTCTTCTAAATATAAATGAAACCCCTGATTAGTGTGTGAATGGTGATGGATAGGCCAGTTGCTAGCTGCACCTCGTTGCTTTGTTGTGCTCTGCAGTGAGCTCCAGTTGGGACCAGAGTGATTGTGTAGAATGCAGGACGTCCATTTCAATTTGCTTTGATTTGCTTTTGTAAATCACTCCTCGTTTTCAGCTTAACTAACGAACTTGATACTGGAGACTTTTGAAATTCATTGACATCAATAGTGGTGATGTTTTAGCAATAGTAGAGCTTGCAGCAGCTTTTAATTACTCTGCTTGGGGATGCGTTTGCCTGCGTAAAATAGATCCTGATAATATCCATAGAAAGTCGTTTAATGCTTGGACTGATGGTTGAATCGCTGATGGGAGCAGAGCATGTCCTCTGAGGTAATTGGTTGATGAATCTGCACTTTGTACGATTTGATTAGTTCCACTGGTGGGTAATTGGTAATTAGATGGAACACAAAATGTCATTGTCTTCTGTGCTTCATCTTTCCATCTTGTCTTCCAAATAGCATTTGTTGGAATAAAATCACAGGCTAGCGTGAGGCCAGCTCTGTATCCTAGATAATGCCATGGAGCAGAGAATTGGGATTGATTGATAGCAGTTTTTGCACTGATTAATTTATTCCTCCTAAAGGAAATGTTAGTCAGGTTTATTTGTCACCATAACATTTTAGGGACAGGTCACCTGAAATGCAAACCCTGAGTCTTGCAAGAGTGAGGTCTGATTGCTGCTGTTGGTGTTTGTCATGTCTCATTTGGGGTTTTATTCAAAGCTGTTGTCTTGTTAAAGGTTTCACGGTGAAATATGTTGACCTATATGAAAATCTCATTGCAAGCTGGAAATGGCCCTCCCTGGTCAGTTATGAGATAGGTGACTAACACTTGCCTGTTGGCAAAGCAGGGGTGCGGGTCCTGCTGTTTCACAGGATGAGGCAGCAGTTTCCTTTATTTGGTGATCAGTGGTGACTGGACAAAGCCAGAGTGTCTCCAAACGGTTTAGCCTTGTGAGTTCTTACACGGTGCTGTTCTACGCTGTGGCTTCCGCTCAAGGATGAAGAGGAAACTTAGCTGTAACACCGTGAGCCTGAGCCTGCTGGCTTTGGTAGTGTCTAGCACGTCTGGTAGATAAGAGAGTGAAGTGCGTGTGGGCAACGTCGTGTGGCTTGGGCTGCACCAAAACGTAGACAGCGACCAAGCCCAGGGCCGTGGCCCAAGTTCTGGAATCCCCTGCTGTTGCACTGGTGGTTTATTTAATCCCTGACTGGTTTATTTAAACTCTCGGCCTCTGCTTCACTCATAATTAAACAGCAACAGAGGTGAAACAGAAAGTTGGCGTCTGCAAGTTCTTACCCTGCACATGTTCACCTGTGTGCTAACACTTCATAAATCACTGCCCCCCGAGAGCAGCAGCGCTCTGAACCCGTTTGGAGCAGACATAAATTACTCTGCAGAGTTACAGTCGGTGCAGAGGCAGAGGCTATCCTGGGCTTACAGAATTTGTCTGCTTCAATTAACATTTGTAAAGTTCAAACCCTGTTGAGCTGAAGAAAAGCTCCAGTATGGCTCTGCTTATATTTGTATTGATTGTGTATAAACCTATCTGTTGTTGCCGTGAAGACCACGCAGCATCCTGCTCCTCTGTTGCTGACCTGGGACAGATGAGAAGTAGCTCTGAACTGCTCTAAGTGACTCCAACTAAAAGGAATGAAGATAGGTGCTTGCTGACTCTTGGGTCATCATCAGGCAGCTCTGTCCATGTAGACAGCTCTCATGGCAAGAGGGCTCTGTAGCCAATTAACATAGTGATGTTTGACCTGTCCCTGTCAACCCAGCTCCTTTGAATCTCTTCTCTTGAGCGCTCAGTGCCGTCAGAAAGCTTGGCCTTTCCTGGGCCCGGCTTCCTTGAGCCATCTAAAGGGAGCCATTCGTCTTGGTTTCTAAAACTCTCTTTCCAGGAAACGTGCAGTGATGATGCCGCTGCGTGTGATGAGTTTATCCGTAAGTGCAAGTGTGCTGCCTGTGGACTGAGCACGCTCTGGTTTTACGAGGTAGAATTTTCCCTTCAAGGAGAACACAGGATGAACACTGTTCTTTGGAGAAGTAAACCGTGCTTATGCAGTCCAAGAGCACTATAAATCTCTGTTTATCTGTCTCTGTTATCACAAATCTCTGTTGTCCGCAGCAGTACTTTCAGGATGATGCCTTCAGTCTTCAAGTTGTCATTGTCCTGCTTCTTGGGACTTAAATATTGTGTTAGCAGCATCCACGTGTCTGTCTGTCCTCACCTGTAACGTCTTTTATTAACCTTTGAGCGCTCTGTTGTCTACTAATTGTCCATTAGAAGCAGTTTTGTATATTAACTAGTCCAATTTAAACACCTTAAACCACCACCTCTGGTCATGTTTACAGTAGCATTTGGAATTTGATTTTGAATAACATGTCTGACCTTTTTCTCTAACCGTAGCTGGGTTTTTTACCTTCCTAACAGTGATTTGAGGTTTTTATTGGTTCAGACCTTCCAACACATAAATCGTCAGTTGGTTGTCACATCTAAGCCGAGTCCGTTATTTGCTGCCGCAGAGACTGCTGCTTTGGGTTTCGTTTTCTCGTCAATCTTTGCCTATGTGTGCAGTCTCCTTTCCTGCTGTTGATTGAAGGGTTCTTTCATTAGTCTTTGATTATAATTTGGATGGGCATTAGGATAGAATTCTGGAAGTGTTCTGTGCTTTGTTTCATTACTTACACAAGTGTAGGCACGGTCACAGGACTCAGTTTAGTGACACTTAACAAGTTTACACCAAAGTTATTTGTGATTGCAGGAGCTACATGGCACAGACGAAGTGCCCGGCTCCATCAGAGCTGCAGAACTAGTTGGTACCAATGGATCTTATCCTTCGAACTTCACCTCTTAGTTGGTCATTAGAAGTGATAAGAATGTGCTACCACCCCGAAGCTAGGTGAGAAGTAAGTGAAGGAGAAGGAGCTGGAAGCCCACAACAGGAAGCTCCAAAGCCTTTCGTGTTCACAGACCCATGAAAACTTGGCTTGTACCTTGCCAGTCAAACATCCCAGGTTCCCACAGCAACTTCCAGGTACCTCAGGCAGGAAAGCTGAGCTTTCAGACTACAATGGCAGTGGTCTGTGGTTCTCTGTGGGAATCCTGGCTGGCTGCATTTCAGCTTCCCCCAGGACCACACAGGAAAACTTTACCTCTATCCGGTGTCCTAGTGTCTGCTGATGTGCTGTGAAGGAGGATGAAGGGAGTGAATTGCCTTTGACTGTCTCTAACAGCTAGTAGGCTCAATCCCAGAGGAAGCTGTAGTAGCATGGAGCATCTCTGGAATGTGGACTAAGTACCGCAGCCAGTGGCTCATAACAAATACTGCAAACAGGGCGTTCACGTCCTGGTTCAGACGCACAGTAGGAGAAGTGTTAGCCAGAGCACTGAAGGAGAACATCCGTGCAAAGTCTCTGGTTTTACAGCGTAGGATCAGATGCGGAGGTGCCTTCCACACAAAGCTGTATCCGCGCGTTCCAGCTCTAGCCAAAGGTACACCCTGTTCTAAGGCAGTCTCCAGTTTACAGTGAGAGCATCCTGCTTGGTCTCCAGTGCAGGATATTTAGGTGGCCAAGAGTCCTTTGAGCCTGCACGGAGGGCTGAGCTGGTCTTTGATGCGCAGGCGTCACAGCGTTGTCTCCTCACAGAAGCAGTATTTTGGGCAGCACCTTTAACGTTTCAGCAGTGGGTGGTGTCAGCCTTTCTTGCATTCTTAAGAGGACAACAGCCACGGATGTCGTGACAAAGAAGTGGCAGCTGCTCGAGGCGTCCTGCTGACTCAGCAGGTCAGGCTGCTGATTTTCTAGGGCAGTCTGCAGAGGGACACCTCAGGACAGTGTCTGTGCACCAGCTTCTCTGCTTATTAATCTGGTGCTTCAGAAAGTGAGAAAGTCATGGGTTCTCTTGCTCCACCCTGGAGGGAACAGGCTGAAAAGCAGTCGTCTCGGTCTGAGGGGTGTCTTTGCTGCGGCACAGTTAGCAGCGCTCCTGGCAGGGACTCCTGCCTCTGAGCACACTGCCGGCTCAGCTGAGGCGCAGCGGGCAGCAGAGCCACACATGCACCAGTGGGAGACTGGGATTCCACGGAAGGAGAAAGCAAATTGTTCTGTTGAAGCTGGAAAGGTTTTCCAGAAGGCCAGTGCCATCCTGGCTTGGATCAGCACTAGTGGGGCCAGCAGGGCTGTGCACTTGGGAGGCCTCCCCTCCAGTACTGGGGCAGTGTGGGGCCCCTCACTGCAATAAGGAGCTGAAGGGGCTGGAGTGGGTCCAGAGGAGCAACAAGGCTGGGGAAGGGACTGGAGGGAAAGGCTGATGAGGAGAGGCTGAGGGAGCTGGGGGTGTTTAGCCTAGAGAAGAGGAGACTCAGGGGGAACCTTTGCCCTCTCTCCGTCTCCCTGAAGGAAATTGTAGTCAGCTGGGGTTCGGGCTCTTCTCCCAGGCACCCAGTGCCAGGACAAGAGGGCAGGGGCTGAAGCTGCCAGAGGAGGGTTAGGCTGGGTGTCAGGAAGCCCTTCCTCATGAAAGGGGGATCAGAGCCTGGGCTGGACTGCCCAGGGCAGTGGGGGAGTCCCCAGAGGTGTTGAAGGGCAGCCTGGCTGTGGCCCTTGGTGCCCTGGTCTAGGTGATGGTGGTGATGTTAGGGGCTGGGCCGGTCTGGGCTGCGTGAGCTCAGTGGGCTTTTCCGGCCTCAATAATTGTGTGGTACTAGTCCTCTGGAGAACAGTGATGGATTAGCTGGCCCATTTTTGTGTTGCTGATGCCAGCCTTGTCCAAGCACAGTTCGCTGTTTCTTCCCTACACGGTAAATGATCAGGTCTTCGTGGGGAAATGGCGCAGCAGGGTCCTGCATGCTCGTGCAGGAAAAAGGTCTGGCCCGAGGGGTGCAGACACGTGGATTTTGTCTTTCTACAACCCTTCGGGACCTAAATTGTCAGGATTTTTTAACTGTGCTTCTTGTAGGTACAGGTGGGTGAATGGGTGAGGAGATGGTTTTCAGGGAGCTTAATTCATTTACTTGTTGTCTTTCCATTCTGGTGTCTGGAATGTTTGTGGGTGCTAAAGGATGTGGGAAGGGTTCCAGCCTGACATGTGATGGAAATGTGGGGCAGAATAGATACTTCAGGGTGGGCTCCTTATTGTGTCATTGCTTTAGAGCAGGAATTTGCGGGAAGAGATGGTGACCACTCAAGGTCATGGAAGAAAATCCTTCTGAGGTCTGCAGGGGTACAGCCTGTGCCTCAAGAACTGTCTGGGAACTGTGCTGCTAACAGGCAAGAGAGTCTGAGCGGAGTATCGCTGCACACTTGCTTTTCCTGACAACCCTTTCTTGGCCGTTGTCAGAGGAGGGATGCAGAGGCTGTGCGGAGATCCGCTGTAACCTGCCACAGCCGGTTCTGCGTTCTCATTTGGTTTAGTTCCATTTCACCCCATTTTGTCCCGCAGGCTGTCACTGAGGTGCTGGGCTTTTCCGGAGTATTTCTCTGAAGACCTGCTCGCAGGAAGCTTTTTGTGTTTGAGAGCTGCTGTCGCGTGCAGGGGGTCCTTTACGCGTGGCAGGTCTTCAGGAATGCATGCAGTTTGTTAGGGCTGTTTTTCGGAGCAGCACATTGATTAACCTTTTTAAACTCCTGAGTAACTTCCCTGTATCTTGGTGGCGGGTGGTACCGCGTCCTTACATGGGAAAGGAATTGGGTCGTGCTGCGTACAGAAACTAGTCTGCTGGATAGTTCCCTCACCTCTGGCTGTGGCTGGGATTTGGGATTAATGCTGTGCCTTGGGCAGTTTACGTAATCAGTATTTGGGGGAGCAGTGTGGTGTGTGATAGAGAGTAGTTATCCAGGGATGGGTGAACAGGGCCTGAAGTGCCTCTCGCGGAGCGGACCGTGACGGTGTTGGCAAACGTGGTGCTGTGCGATTGGCCACACCTTCAGATTTCTTCTTACGTAACCCTCGCACAAAGATGCCATTAGATAAACCTGGAGCAAGGTAGGAGTTGTTGTCATCTGCAGGTAGGGTGCTTATGCTGAAGGGCAGCAGTCACTTCTATAGCATGAGTGACTTTAGTCAGAACCTTTCCTTCCAAGTGTAGTCTGTTTGGGGGAAGTGTAGATATAATTAGCATCACACAGTTATTTCAAGTGCATGATGTTTTTATGTGTGGCTTGGAAGGCATCAAGCATTGCTTACTAGATTTCCAGATGGTGCCGAGCTGGGAGGGGATCCAAGCGCTTTCCAGGACAGAAGAGCAATTCAGAGTAGTCTCAACAACTGGAGAAAAGGGTTTGATGCAAAAAGCTGTGGTTGATGAAGGAGAATTTAAAGGTCTGCTCTTTGGGGAGAAAGTTCATTTATGGAAGTTAGCAAGGGACCCATTAGCTAGCAGCACTGCTGTCTCGAACCAAGTGGTTTGCAGGTCCCCCTCTGCCATGAGGACCTTAATGGGTAATGTTCTGCCCTCATGGAAACAGTCAGCAGAGCTCTACTCAGAAATGGAAAGCAATCCTTCTGCTCCGCTCAAAGTTAGTAAAACCAGTTCTGGCATCCTTTTGCCACTTGTGGAGGCGAACTTCAAGGAATTTCGAGGTCAGGTAGGGAGGTTGGAGTGACATAGAGGACAGATCCGAAGTCTAGAAAATGTAGCTTATGAAAAGGAACTGGTAGATAACTGTGGCTGTTAAGAAGAGAAAGAAGAGAGGACTTGAGACATGGTAGGTCCTCAAAGGCTTTAGAGAAAACTGAATAGAAAAGCAAAAACCTCACCATCCCCACGCAAGGAGAGTTGTGCTTGTGTTCCAGAAAGAGATTTATGTAAGCCTTGATAAAAACTTCCCGAAGTAAGGGCAGTGGAGGATATTCTCTTGTGTAAGTTCCATAGAATTCAATGAAAGCTCCATCACGAGGGGCTTTTGTGAACAAGATATACAGTCATCTACCAAAAATGGGTTAGGTATTGTTAGTCCGTCTTTGTGGTGGGAGTCTGAGAGTAGACAACTGCTTTAAGTCCCTCTTAACTGTGTTTTCCATTATTTCTGCATCACCCTGTCCACACCGTAGCAAAAAACTTAATAAGGGGGTTTCTCTCTGAAAAGGATGTATTTCTGTTTTACAGACTTTTGGCCAAAGATAAAACAAACCATGGGGTCCATTATCAGTGTGAGGTTCTGTTTGCAAAGCACATGGACCTTGCTGAAGGACCAAGCAATGTAGGCTGGTACCGTGAATGTGCTTTGGCGACTCATCCCCATAGTTGTGTGCACATATTACCAACCATGCAAAGTGAGAGCGTTCCGCCGGTGTTAGTGTCATCTTTCCCCAAGGGGGTGGCTTCTGTAGGTGCTACTGTACAGACTGTCCAAACGTTCAGAAGCACTGAACAGGTTGAAATAACTTCATAGTGCAGGACGACAGGTGCCTACGTCATGGTGTGGCTGTGGGTTTGGTAGAACTGTTGGATTCAATGATCTTAAAGGTCTTCTCCAACCTAAATGATTGTATGATTCTGTGTAATACCTCAGCATTTGGATCAATTAAAATACCCTGTAAATTAGCAATTTTGATGCTTCAAAAATCCACTCTTGTCAATCCACAGTTACAATTGAGACAGCAAAGTCTTAAGCATTGATGTTGGCAGCAGGATTTTGATGCTCTTGTATGAGGGGTGGCAGCTAGGGGCCAACATGGAGCCTGGGGGCTAAAATTCGGTGCAAGTGTGGAGCTCCGCAGCATTGCAGTGGTCGCCTCATGGGAAGCGGAGGCAGCAGGAAAATGTCAATTCCAAATGTTAACATTCTTGTCATGGAGTGTGTGTGGCAGGTCGCTGCATCTGACATCCTTGCAGATGGCGGGCACTTGGCATAAACAGAGGATGTTGCGGCCATGCTTTTGCCCTGCAAACCATTTAGATTTGTGATGGAAGGAGAAGAAAAACCAAGCGGTCAGTATTACCAGGTCATCCGTCCATCCCCTCCAGCTGTTTACGGGGGCTCAGAGGAAGCTGCCCAGTCGGAGCACGTGCCTTTTAAATTACTGGGTGTGAGATTTCCCGTTCAGTTGTTGTTTTAGTGTGTATGACAGAGACAGGGGGTCTCTTCACAGTGTCCTGCTATAAGGTTTGTGCTTTTTCATTGGCCTAGGATTGGACTCTGTTTCAGGGCCAGGCTGCGTGTGTGTCTGTGAGCGCGGGCGGAGGGATGAAAGGCCGGTTGGGCACGGTGCTCACTACAGAGCATTTACCTGGATGCCTTCAGTAGTCACAGCATCTTGTTCATTGAGCTGTTTCCAGCACTGGCAGAAGTTATTCTTGAGGGAAGGATCTAAGCGTCAACAAAATGTGTTTCTCATTAGATAATAAAACCTTGGTGGAGCTGATCAGTTGGCCGCCTTCCAGCTCAGAAAGTGACGCGCACCTGCCTCAGCTCTTTGTTTTATGCGGCTTTTCATTTCGCATCCTGCAGTGTTCAGGGAAGGCGGTTGGGTTCCGCTAATCAAACTGCTAGCGCTCGCTTTATTTAGCTCAAGAAGCTGCAGACAGCAGTGCCAGGCTGCAGCTCCAACACAGGGATTTTCTCCGGAGTATTGGGAGATAGTGATGAATCCGCCAACTGTTCTTAATGGAAGTTCTCTACAAGAGGAGAGCCCTGTAGGCACTGGTGCTGTTGGGGACCAAAATTCCTCTGTGGGGTGGGTGAATGTTGAAATACAGCAGGGTCGAGATACTACAGTACAAATACATCTACGCCAACTTCAGTTTGCTCTTTCATGTTACTGACACGGACTGACAACATGAAAAGCCCAAGCCCAAAAAACTGCTGACTTCTGCAAAGTGCTGAGGTTACAGAAACAAGCAGTTTCCTGTAGAAGAAGAGGCTTTGAGTTGCGAGAAAACGCAGTAACCGCTGCATCATGAAGGAAGGAAGTGCTTGCTCTGTGCTTGTGCCAAAACCATCTTTGTAGGGCTGTGTAGGCACCAAACTGTTGAGACTCTCTCGTGTGAAACCACAGATTCTCGTTTCGAACAAATGTCTAAAAATGGGATGGAATTTGAGTGGGAATCCAGCAGACGTCATCTAGAAGGTCCACGGCACAGTCTGCTCCAGTGGCGGTTGTTCTGCTGCCCAGTTTTACCCTGTTAACAGAAGCAGTTGTGGGGGTTGATTTTCTCAGGTTCTTCAAGACAGTAGGTGAGAGAGCTGCCAGAAAGCAGGGACAGGGCTGGCTGCCATCGTCACTCCAGTTTGTGCTAGGAGATTGACTCTTGTTAGTAGCCGGTTGTGTGTTTTACTGTACCTCTCCGTTATGTCCCCGGGGGGATTGCATGGTTCGCCGTCTCTAGGGGAATTCTTTCAGCTGCACGTGCGTTGCATGGAGTATTTTAAACCTGTCCCCCCCTTCAAATGACAGTGAAAAGCTTGGGCTGGAGGATGGGAAATGGCCCTGTTTTTGGGGCTGTTCCCATGGCTCACGGTGTAGTGGTGCTGATACCCTGCTTTTGTGGTGAAAATGGAGGAGCAAAAAGATCTTTTATAGGACACAGACACTGGTTGCTGTGCTCTGACTTCCAGCAGTGCAGAACTGCCTCTTCCAGGATAAGCTGCCCAACCCTGCCTTGAGTTACGGCCCTCTGTAGGTGGACGTGTCCCCCACTGACAGCCGTTTCCACATCTGACTGTCCTGTCTGAGGTGCCATTCGTGCCCCTCCCAGTCCCCTGTGACCGAGCTGGACTCATCAGACACCTCACCTGGTTCCCTTTTGTTCTCAGCAAATGCTGAGGTCACTCTAACGCAAAATGCAGAGGTCTGAATTCCTCTGGTGTTCGGAGTAGTGTGAACTCCAGGTTCGAATTTGGGAATTCTTGATTGAAACAGACATCTCGATCCTAAGTGTGTACTGATCCCAAATGCCTTTCAAATGTGTTCGGTAGGTTCAGAGGTATCAAATTTGGATCTAACAGGAGCTGGAGTTTGTGCGAGAAGTACCTTGTTAGTGTGTCGTGCAGGTGGACCGCAGGACAACACCAATAGTGGGCCACGGAACGTTCCCGCTGTGACGAGACCTTCACGTGTGCGTTTGCCTGCTGGACCTCCGAAGAGCTCCCGTAAATAATCTATTTTAGTCACTAGTCAATGTGAAGTTGCCACTGTGCCCTGCTAGGTGTCACAATCTGTCACCAGGTCAGCCTTCTGCGGTGGCATCACTGCAGAGGAGTGATGCTTTCAGACACTGCACCTGCAGGTGACGACCTTGCAGGCAGTGTGTACCCAAGAGGTGCGTTCTGCAGAGTCAGACTTGTCTCCCTCAGTCTTTTTGTGATGTTGCTGCTGCTTTGTCTACTTCGCATTAATATTGATTGATATTTCACTCCCTCGTGATACGGCAGTGATGCTGGAAGAGCTCATGTGGATCCTTTTTTAAATGGTTAGAAAAATACACATTATTGACAGTAATTATCTTCACAGTGAGGTAATTACAGCTCGTCCTTCGTTTGCTCATCAATGCAAATGACACACGTGAGTCTCAGCAGGATTAGCACTGTGTTGCTCACAGGTGAGGAGGTTTTTCTGCAGTGTGATGTGTCGGGGGAGATGTGATCGCAAGGTCTGTTGTTTCCATATTAATGTTATGCAAAGGATTAAAAAATTAATAAACTGCTTCAGCATTCTTTTACAGAACCTTTTGACTGACAAAAAGGCTCAGTAAGCAGAAGAGTTACGAGGGCTCCAGGATGCACAGGCAGGTAGAATGTGAAAAGTGATAAAATAGCTGGGGACCAGCCATGTGTCTTGGGATGCAGACGTCAGGCTGCGATGTTAAGCAGTTCATCATTCCTGCCCTCCAGTGTCTGATGCTTCCGATTTCTTCTCTATTGATTTCAGCAAAAGAAATAGAGATGAGTGTAGAGGTGCCCCGTTTGTTGACAGATGCATGTGTTAGCCTCGTACTCCCTGCAAACAGTTTAGACATCAGGAG
>VXBP01000031.1:44356-166097 GCA_013400115.1 Rhinopomastus cyanomelas | reverse complement strand
CTTGGATGTGAAAGACAGAGACTGGGTATTTTGAGAATGCATGCAGCAGCTGTATAGAGGGATACAGGTGTGGGCGCTGATCAGTCAGGCCATCCCTATGCGTTGAGCTGGAGAAGCCACGCTGAAATGCATGCGGCTGCACCGAGGGATGCAGATGTGGGCACTGAGAGACTCAGGCCATCCCGAGAGCATTGAGGATGCATGTCTGCTGCACCGAGGGATGCAGTTGTGGGCGCTGAGAAACTCAGGCCATCCCGGACTGACATGTTTTCCTTCCCAGGTCTCTAAATTAGAAGAAGATCCAAGGCCCAAACTGGAGTGGTTTGCCATTCTACTTTCTCAGGTTCTGTGAGGGCATTAACGACAGAGTTTCCAGTTTGTGTGCACCGTCTTGCATAACCTTTTTCTGTGTACAGTTACTGTTAATAAATCTTTCTGGAGTTTCCCTAAGCCATCAATTGTCTGGTGAATTTTATCCGAGATGCCACTGAGACCTCACTGCTTTGCTTTTCTTTCTCAGATATTAAATTGTGGTCCTGAACCCACCACAAGGAGCAACAGCTCTTCAGTAAAAGACATCATTTCCTGTGATCTCTAAACCGAGTGAGCCAGCAGGCAGTGCTGACACACGTGGGCTGCTCTCACAGTCTCAGTGGTTTGTACTTTATTCGACAGGGTGGAAATTCAAAAGGATACTGGGACCGTAAACAAGTGCAGCCAAGCAAAGTGCCTCCATTCGCCATCGGGCAGTTTCGTCAGCTGGACCATGTAGTGAGCTTAACATAACTGGTGTTCTGCATGATGCATTGCTGCGCTGCAGCAACAGAAACTGGGCGTAAAGCACCGCGAGTTCGATGTGCCGGTACGTTACATCTGCTCTGCTTTGGGTCACATGCTTCTGGGGCCGCGGTGAGTTTCAGCCAAGGGCACCGCTAGGGGATCTTTGGTCACGTTCCTTGCTCTTCGGGCCTGTCCACACCGAAGTGGTCAGTGTCAGTAACTGTGAGCAGTGCTGTCCATCCCTGCAGAGTGTCCAAGATGTTCAGTGTGTTTGAGTGTGACGTGGTGCCAGGCACAAGAAATGTCATCTTGTGCTTTCTCCCTTGTTAGAAATGGTTGTGAACGTGATCCAAGTGATCCACAGCTGCAGTTCAGGTTTGTGCAGCAGGTGTGAGATTATCATGTCTCTGAGATGGGAGGTTGTTTCCAATGGCTTTGCTGAGCGCGTTCTGCATGCCACTCCACAGCCTAACCAGTTGCCATTCCGGTACCTGAGGATCACACTTCCCTCTCCCTGGAAGTGTTCAAGGCCAGGCTGAATGGGGACTTGAGAAACCTGGTCTGGTGGGACATGTCCTCCCTGCCCATGGAAGGGGAGGTTGGAACTAGATGATCTTTAAAGTTCCTTCCGACCCAAACGATTCTATGGTCCTGTGATGGATGTAGTGCTGAGGGGCATGGTTGACTTGTGAGCTAGCAGTGATGGGCTAAAGGTTGGACTAGATGATCTTAAACATGCATCTCTTCCAACTAAAGATATTCTGTCATAATAGTCCCTTTGACTGGCACCTGTCAAAGTAAACCATCATCTGGAAATTGATTCATGATCTCTAACACCCTGTGTGTTCTGGTTTTTACAGCTTTCTCGTGCGCATTTCTGTTGACACTGGAGTGAAAAAGTACTGCACGTGGTGATGTAAATCTGGGATGATAATGATCAGTCTGGTAATTAAATGGGAAGATTCCCAGCACAGAATCACCTGCGTGTTCTGCATCAGCACTGTACAGTTAGAACTTCATAACCCAGAGTTATTCAAATAAGATTAGTGGGGACTTCGTTTCCTGCTCTAATTCTCAAGGTAAAGCCAAGACAAGTTTGTGTTTGTGACACAGAAATGAATCCTGTAACAACCTTTATTTCAGTCGTGTAGTTGCTGGTCCTCTCTACATAGGAAATGCGTAAAACTGCGTTGAAACGGGGAGCGATGGTGTAGGTTAAAATTCTGTCTGTTTCTGTAAGTCTTTAACTGGGACTGCAGGAAGCCAAGGACCTCCTGCTATCCTGAGCTGCAGTATGTGGGTGCAAGGTAATGACAAAGTATTTTCAAGTAAGACGTTAGTCTTTAGTTAACCTCGGTGAGGCAGCTAATGAGGGAACCGCAGAGGCTGATGCACGTGGAAATGAACCAGTTAGAACCCTAGGAACAGCTACTTGGAGCTGAAGGAAAAATCCTACAGGACCTGAAAAAGCCGATTGTTCCAGCTTTCTGAGCACAGGCAGGAGGCCGTTTGTACGACTCGGTCCAACGTGTGCCTGGCACGGGATTGCTCCTTGTCCCGAGCTTCTCACTTTCTGGTGACAGACTCTCGTTTATGAACCTAACAATGCTGTGGTTTGCAAAGCAGCAACTCCAGGAAAGTTGTTTGAAGAAACATCACATGTTTGTGGGCTGCTTCTGATCTGGAGGTCCTGGTGGTGAGGAACGAGAGTGATGTTTGAGAACCTTGACAACACACCAGTGTTTGGGCTGCTGCTGAGCAGCGCTCACACAGCACCAAGGCTCTGGCAGCTTTTGATTTCCTGACATTCTGCTCAGCTGAGGAGGGCGGAGGGGTGGGCAGGGCCAGCCAACCCAAACTGACCAAAGGGCTGTTGCAGGCCATCTGGCATCAGCCCAGGTATGAAAGCCAGGGGAAAGGAGGAGGGGAGGGCTATTCGTTGATGGCATTTTGTCCTCTGGAGCAAGCTCTGCGTGTAGTGATCCTGGCTTCCTGGAACAGCAGCTAAACGCCATCTGCTCATGGGAAATAGAGACTAATCTTTATTATTTGCCTTTTCTTGTGGTTATGGCTTCTGCTGTGTGAAACTTGTCTTTGCCTGCTGGTCTCTGGCCACACTTTTCTCTCCACCGTCCATCCAAGGAGGGGGACTCATGGAGTGGCTTTGGTGGGCACCTGGCTCCCAGCCGGGGCCAAACCAGCACAGGTATGTTAAAGGACAATCAGCAAAACAGTGGTTTAAATACAGCTTTCTCTAGTGAGGGTTTTGTCCTGACCAAGGGCAGTCAACTGCTTTCGTCGTTTCTAGATGTTGGTTCTAGATGTTTCTAGGCGTTGTTGCTGTTGGACAAGCCCTTTGGCATGTGTGGAAGACTGAGGCGGCATCTGTTGTTGTTCTCACTTGGTGCACTGATGTGGAACCCAGGTCCATAACAACTGCAGGTGCTGGAGAAACAGGACCCATTGATCAGTAAATCTGAGTTTGCTGTCAGGTTCGTCACTGTGGTTTGCATTGGGCAGAGCAGTTTCTTCCTTACACTTTAAATCCTGCTTTCAGCTCTCTTTGGAACTCTAATGCAACGTTCTTGCCTGCTGCAGGACTTTTGCCACGGCAAAACGGGAAGAAAGCTATTCCAGGCTCTTCTCCACCCCAAACGAGGAGCAGAACTCCAAATGGATCCCAGCATCACCACTTCTCACGAGGCGTTCCGTGCTGTGGTGAGTGCAGAGCTGTTCTGGCAGCCTCTGTTTGGGTGTGTGTTAAGGACTGAGTTATGAAGTTAAGCAAAGACAAGCTGGGAAGTGGAAGAGCTCGGTGTGGGTGTTGGCTCTCTAGTATCTTCTTCAGCTGCAACAGCTTTATTTTGTCCATACTCCAGTTTACTGTGAGTTGGAAGCTGTAGGAGGGACTTGCAGGCTCTTGGCAGCTGTGAAAACTGTAGTGGAGGGTTACTGTACTGGAAGGTGGAGTGCTTGGCTCTGTGACAGGTCATGCAGCATCTTCAAAGTATCTTTGTGTGGGACAGAGTGCTCTGCCATCCTGCAGAAACAGCCCCATCGTCACTGTGCTTTAGCTTCCAGTCCTTTCACAAAGTGGGAGGCCTGACCGGGTCATGGGATGGTGCCTACGTCACAGTGGCAGTTCTCAGCACTAAGTCCTCTTCCTGAAAGAAGTGTCTTTCAGGCGTGGGGCACTGGGTGCTCTTCTTCCTCACACTCTCCCTGTAGTTTAAGGAACGCTGACGTTTTTTGTGGGTCTTGGTCAGCAGCAGAGCAGCAGCACTGTGCAGCTGAGGGAGCGCGTGCTGTCAGCAGCTAACAGGAACCGCCAGGGAAGACCTTGCTTTTAACTGCTGATTGATAAAAGTGCGGAGCCAGCAGACCTTCCTGAAATCACCGCGGAACGTCAACAACAAATCAACGCAACACAAGTTCAGACCCAACTCCTAAACCTTCACAAGTGAAATGTAAAACTTGAGATTTCTTTTCAGTCTCTAATGAGAGCTCATCTCATTAAAAATTAACACCTTTCTATTAGACCTCATTTAACTAGAAATCCTACTGCCACCCATTATCAGCTTTCACAGACATCTCTCTCAGCCTCATGATTGGACCTATTTCATTCAGGCTGTTCTCTTCCAACTGGCTTTAATTCTGCCTTAATTACTTCCTTTATTTTTTCTTTGAAAACCCCTTCACCTTTGGGTGTTTCTCATCATTTCATATGTCGCTGTTTTCCTACCTTTAAACTCAACTGCTTTTGGAGCTCCAGCTGAGTCCGTTAATTACAGGTGCGTGGTGTTTGACGAAGGGTGTCTCCTGGCTGTAGAAACACTTCAGCATCCCTTCAGTTGTTGTTTTTGTAGGAGGTTTTTTCCTTACCTCACACAAGAGTTTAAATACAAACAATTAAACTGCATTTTACATCTTACTTTCTAGCTTTTGCTGAGCAAATGGGGCCTTGATTGCATCTGAGCAGCCACTGAACATCAGCCCTGCCATGTGCCAGGGTGTTAAACTTTATGATCCTGAGAAGGTAAAAAGACTGTGGTGAATAAGAGAGTCCATCTGTTCCCCAGTGTTGCCAGAGGACTGTTAGAAATGCAAGCTAGAAGGTCTCCTGTAGCATCCAAAAATGAAGTCATTATTTCCCCCGATGATTGCGTGCTCTCTGACACATCCTGTGCACCAAGAACTACTGGCAGACTGTGTGAAAAACGGGAAGACAGGGATTTGTAATGAATGTGAGGCCATCTTGCAAGTGGAATTGGCTGTTATTCCGCACGGGTACCTATGGCACACCGCATCTCTCTGCTGCCTCGGACAAGTGTTTTCTCATTGTCAGGCAAGTGGATCCATAGGAGCTTCCCTTGAACCGTAGAATGGTGCGAGTTGGATCATCCAGTTCCAATCCTGTTACCAGGGACTGGGATGTCTTCCAGTAGACCAGGCTGCTCAAAGCCCTGTCCAACCTGACCTTTGAACATTTCCAGGGAGGGACATCCAGAACTTCTCTAGGTAACTGCCTCCAGTGTCTCACCACCCTCATAGGGAAGAATTTCTTCCTAATATCTCATCTAGGCAAACTGAAGAAGAAGAAGAAAGCCTATAGGTCATGGAAGGAGGGGGTGGCCACTTGTGGTGATTACAAGGCTCTGGTGAGAGAATGTAGGGATGCAACTAGAAAGGCCAAGGCCCCTTGGAATTAAACCTTGCAAGAGAGGTCAAGGGCAACAAAAAGGGCTTCTTCAAATACATAGCAGGTAAAAGTAAAACTAGAGGCAATGTAGGACCCCTGCTGAATGAGGTGGGTGCCCTGGAGACAGAGGATGAAGAGAAAGCAGAGATACTCAACACTTTCTTTGCCTCTGTCTATACTTCTAGGGGCTGTCTTGATATCAAGCCCCAGACTGCTGTGACTCCAGAGGAAGTTGAGGCAAGAGATGAGCCTGCCTTGGTTGATGAGGACTGGGTTGGGGATAAGTTGGGCCCAGACGGGATACACCCACGTGTACTAAGGGAGATGGCAGAAGTCATTGCTAGGCCGCTCTCCATCATCTTTGCTAGGTCCTGGGGAATGGGAGAGGTGCCTAGGGACTGGAAAATAGCAAATGTTACTCCAATCTTTAAAAAGGGAAAGAAGGAAGACCCAGGTAACTATAGACGGGTCAGCCTCACCTCCATCCCAGGAAAGGGATGGAACAATTTGTACTAGAGACTGTTTCCGGGCACANATGAGGTGTAACAAGGGTAAGTGCAGAGTCTTGCATCTGGGCAAGAACAACCCCAGGTACCAGTATAGGCTGGGGACTGACCTGTTGGAGAGTAGTGTAGGGGAAAGGGACTTGGGGGTCCTGGTGGACAGCAGGATGACTGTGAGCCAGCAATGTGCTCTTGTGGCCAAGAGGGCCAACAGGATCCTGGGGTGGATTAGAAGAGGGGTGGTTAGCAGATCAAGAGAGGTTCTTCTCCCCCTCTACTCTGCCCTGGTGAGACCACACCTGGAGTGTGTTCTGGGCTCCTCGGTTCAAGAGGGATGTGGAGCTTCTGGAGACAGTCCAGCGTAGGGCAATGAAGGTGATGAAGGAGGTGGAGCACCTCCCTTATGAGGAGGGGCTGAGGGAGCTGGGTCTCTTTAGCTTGCAGAAGAGTAGACTGAGGGGTGACCTCATTAATGTCTACAAATATTTGAGGGGTGGGTGTTGGGAGGATGGCACTGGGCTATTCTCATTGTCATGTAGTGATAGGACGAGGGGCAATGGTTGTAAGCTGGAACATAGGAGGTTCCACGTCAACCTGAGAAGGAAATTCTTTACGGCAAGGGTGACAGAGCACTGGAACAGGCTGCCTAGAGTGGTTGTGGAGTCTCCTTCACTGGAGATGTTCAAGACCTGCTTGGATGTGTTCCTGTGTGACTTGGTCTAGGTGATGCTGCTGTGTCAGGGGGATTGGACTAGATGACCTTTCGAGGTCCCTTCCAGTCCATAGTGATTCTATGATCTAAATCCACCCTCCTTCAGTTTAAAGCATTGAACCCTTGCTGCTGTACTCCTGCATTAAGAGTCTTTCTTCATCTTTCCTGGAGGTCCCCTGTAAGTATTGTAAGGCTGCAATAAGTTTCTCTGCAGAACCTTCTCTTCTCCAGGCTAAACAGTCCTAAATCTCTTGGCTTGTTCTCAGAGTGGAGGTGCTACAGCCACTTGATCATCTTTGTGGCCTTCTCTGGACCCGCTCAAACAGGTCCATATCCTTTTTACATAAGAGCTGGGCACAGTGCTCCAGGTGGAGTCTCACAAGAGGGGAACAGAGTGGGCAAATCACCTGTCTTGACTTGCTCACCACCCTTCTCTTGATGCAGCCCAAACTGGGGTTTGCTTTCTGGGCTGCGAGTGCATGGCTGGCTCCTGGTGTTTGTCATCCACCAACACTCCCTTGGCCTTCTCCTCGGCACTGCTTTCAATCCGTTCACCACCAACCATGTGTTTGTGCTTGGGACTGCCCAACCCAGGTGTGCTTGGCTTTGTTGAACCTCATGGGGTTTGCACAGGCCCAGTTCTTAAGGCTGTTGAGATCCCTCTGACTGTGTCCTCGGTCGTTTCAGCTGCGCCACACAGCTTGGAGCTGTCAGCAATTGCTGATGGTGTTCTTATGACCAAACAGAGGAACGTCGAGTGGGATGACATGTGCCATGCACATGCTGCTCTCTGCTTTGCTGTGTTCTTGACGGTGGCCATTTCAGACTGCTTACAGCGACCTGGACGTTGTTTTGGCCAAAAGAAAACACTGTGCCAGCTGATTGTCGCAGGGATGTCAACCACTCGGTGGCCTCAGTGCCCTGCATCTCACTGAGTGAGCTTTCCATGTGCAGTTTGCCCTGCGGAGTGGACTTTGTTGAGGGTCAAACACTACTGCTGTTGCCAAGAGAAGATCTCGGTGAAGGCAGATGTCGCCCGTGCTTTCGCTTCCCCTACGTTATTGAGTCCTAGGGGCCCTGTGGCCAAGGCATTTTAAAAGCTGGTGGGCATTCAGCATTTGTTTGAGCATTCTGCACAGTACCTGGACGTTGAAATGCAGCCATCTATTGCTTCCGGGATGGGATTGTACTAGCATCTCCCCAGCTCCTGTCAGTCGTGATAAATGGTGCAGTTGCTGGTTTCTGCTGTTTTCATCTCTACAGAAGAGAACTGTTGTGAGGGGAAGTGCTGTGTTACACTGTCATTGATTCACACAGCTTCCATGGCATGGTACTGCTCCTTCATCCTCTGTTGTTGTTAGCCTGCCAGCTGGGATGGTAATGATAATCAGGTAATGATCACAACAGAGGTTTTCTGTAAAAAGCCTGTGAGCCTTGGAGTCCCCATTTGATGCTGCTTGGAAAAATAGTTTTAATGCTGTTTGCCTCTTACTTGTTTTCCTACGACGAGTCCCACCGGTGGGGACTGGACAGCTTCAGAATTGTGTTGTCCCACTTGGCACAGGTTGGTTCTGCTGCAGGAGCTTACCAAGCACACGCAAGGGGACAGAACGTGGTGCTTGGTCCAATGAGCCCCCTCAGTTCTGTTTATCTTTATCCTGCCTTCCTGTTTCTGACCTTTGCAGACCGAGAGTGGCTCAGTCCCCAGGCTGTGGATCCCCTGAGAGACGAGTAGATGTCTTCACTACCTGTGCAACATGAAAGAACATTTCTATTACCATTTTCACTTGGCAGTGAAGTAAAACTCAAATGCTTTGAATTTAACAAACATCTCTGCTGTAAAATACTTATCATTTGCTAACCCTCAGGTCACTGCTGCCTAGACTGCTTCAGGCTGCTGCTGCCATTTCATTTACAGACCATTTAAAAAGATTTCACATTTTTTCTAATAAAGGAGCTGTGTTATTCTTTGGGTGGACCTGAAATTGTTAGTCGTAGCCCCTCCACTTTAGGTAAATCGCTTTTACTTAATCATTCCATTTCTGTTCGAATGAGCTTCTCATTCAGTTGAGGCTTTACATTTCCCGATAGCTTTACTGAGCATCATTTCTTGCCAATGTGAATAGAAGGATATACAAGTAGAGCTCCCCCCAGTTTGTCTTCTAGGGGTGCAGCCTCTTCTGCAGGATGTTGTTAGGGTTATGAAACTAAAACCTTAGCAGGACAGTTCCAAAGTGCTACGCGTTCAGGAACATTTATGGACTTACATTGGTGACTACGGTCTGCAGTCCAACATGCATGGGTGTTAGTTGTCTCTACCAGAGAGCCCTGGCTACAACCAAACAAGAGAAATGGTTGGGCCTCTGTGTTGGGATATGTTGGTTGGCCGGATGGCTAGAGCATCACTAGTTGGCCTCCAGAAGTGACTTGAGCTCAGTGATAACGGAAGAGTTACACAGTATCACAGTATTACCAAGGTCGGAAGAGACCTCATAGATCATCAAGTCCAACCTGTCACCACAGAGCTCAAGGCTAGACCATGGCACCAAGTGCCACGTCCAATCCTGCCTTAAACAGCTCCAGAGATGGCGACTCCACCACCTCCCCGGGCAGGCCATTCCAGTGGCCAATGACTCTCTCCGTGAAGAACTTTCTCCTCACCTCAAGCCTCAATTTCCCCTGGCGCAACTTGTGGCTGCGTCCTCTTGTTCTGGTGCTGGCTGCCTGAGAGAAGAGAGCAACCTCCTCCTGGCCACAACCACCCCTCAGGTAGTTGTAGACAGCAAGAAGGTCTCCCCTGAGCCTCCTCTTCTCAAGGCTAAACAATCCCAGCTCCCTCAGCCTCTCCTCATAGGGCTTGTGCTCCAGGCCTCTCACCAGCCTCGTTGCCCTTCTCTGGACACGTTCAAGCACCTCAGTGTCCTTCCTAAATGGAGGGGCTCAGAACTGGACACAGTACTCAAGGTGCGGTCCAACCAGTGCAGAGTACAGGGGCAGAATGACCTCCCTGCTCCTGCTGGCCACACCATTCCTGATGCAGGCCAGGATGCCATTGGCCCTCTTGGCCACCTGGGCACACTGCTGGCTCATGTTCAGGCGGGTATCGATCAGCACCCCCAGGTCCTTTCTGTTTGGCTGCTCTCCAGCCACTCCGATCCCAGCCTGTAGCTCTGCATGGGATTGTTGTAGCCGAAGTGCAGCACCCGGCACTTGGACTTATTGAACGCCATCCCGTTGGACTCTGCCTATTCTAGCAGTGGCCTCTAATCTTCTAGCAGGGCGTGCGCTGCAGGCTGTGCGGATGATATTGCACTGAGGTGGGACAGTTTTAGAACGCTGGACGTACGGAAAACTGAGCAGCAAAACTAGGTGCCGTAATTTAAGCATCTTGAGGCTGTTAGGTGGGTTTTTTTACACTGGATAATGATGTCGTGGTGTTACTCTCACCTGTGTTGCTAGAGACAAAGGCTGTCTGCTGTGCTGGAGTTGGTGCAGCGCCTGTCACAACACTTCCACAGTCCAGGTTAGTCCTCAGGCAGGACCACAATAATGCTGTCATCAGAGAGCAGCTGCGGCAGTGCGTACCCGCGGTGCTTGTTTGCAGGCGTGAGGCGCTCATGTCTCTGTACCTTAGGAAGCAAATAGTCTTTTTGTTTGCTCTGGTATGATTATTTGTCACCAGTTGCACTCCAGCAGAACTGACCGGAGACGATGGTGAACGTGCTCACGTTCATTTTGAAGAGGGTGCGTTGCGGCATCCTGCTGTGCGTCTGCATGGTGGTCTTGGGATGCTTTTCCCTGCCTGTGCTTTAAGGGAGAAGTAAATGTGAGATAAAATTCCAGAACAGCTGGAATTTTCCCTTCTGGAAGAAAGTTGCTGTTTTCTGTAGGTTCTGCGTGGGTTTTTTAAGTCCATCAAGTTGCCCTAACAGAGACGTCTTGAGACTGACAGTATTGAGGCCAGTCCATCTCCTTTTGTAACTGAAGAGACCGCTATATAAACCTGACTGCAACCACCGGTGCAACATGGAACTATCGCAAGTGAGTGTTTTGCTCGTCTCTTTCTTTCAACTCTTGTGTTTCAAATTCTTGTGGTCACAGATCTTGAAGACTTTGCGTGTTGGTTCTCATCTGACTGTAGAGCTTTGTTTGTAGAAAGCAAAGGCAGGCAGACCTAGTGTTTTCCAGTGAAACCGTAGTGCCTGTTGAAAGTTCTGCCTTTATAGCGTGTAACTCGTGGTGGGGGGGTGCTTTGACTTTCCTGTTGTTTGGGAACCTTCAGACTTGGGATTTCAGAGACAAGCAAGTGGTTTGCCTTCCCAGTAAAATATGGTGGATTAAGTGAGACTATGCAGTTAAATTCAGATATCCCCGATAAGTGGAGGAATTCGACCTGTTATTTTTAGAACGGCGATTATGAGCTCCCCAGGGGCCGATTCATTAAAACAGTAACAGCTCTTGTTTACTCTCTTTCCACAGGGGAGCAAAGTGACCGTGCAAAGCGGAACTGCCAGAGTGATAATCCAGCTGTTTCATGCTGCTTTTACCTTGAGCGCTGCAGAATTTGCAGCTACATTAAGCAGTAGGAAAATATTTATAGAGATAGGATTCACGGTGGGAATAGAGGGAAGTTTGGGTGACTTTGTGAGGCTGGGGAACAGGAGAGAGCCCTAATGAAGCAGTGTTTTCTGAGAAGGTCTGGACGTAGTTCGAAACAAGACTGGCCCTTGCTGGTGCTGCCTGTTGTCCTGGCAGAGCAGTGCCCTGGGAGCTCTCTGGGCCTGCGTTGGTCTGAGTTCATGGGGCTTGTTTTCTTGTGCCTGGCAGCCTCGTGCCCGTGGCCTCTCCTTCAGCTCTGCAAGTGCCAGACCTGGGAAGGACTGTTGGCCCCGGTGCATTGCTGTGCTTGGCCCTCAGACACATCTGAGCTGCTAACCAGTCCAGAGAGAATCAAGACCAGTACTGCACTGGTCAGACCTAGAACTTGCAAGGAAAGAGATTGAACAGTTAAGGCACAGGATTGGCAATAGGAAGCCCACTGGATTAAACGGGCAAAGCAGCATCGCTGTGCTCAATACATGCAGGCTTGTTCCCCCCGCAGAAAACAGTGTTTGACTTCTGCTGGCTGTAGAAACTGAGGAGCTGTTGTCTAGGCAGGAATGGAAGTTCTTTCTGGGGTAACAGAGAGGTTCAGGAACCATTTGGGACCCGGAGGTCAAGAAAGCCTTACCGGACAGCTGATGACTTGTAAGTTACCCTACAACCCCGAGTGTAGCAAAAAACACTTCAGTTTTGCTGTACTCAGCCCCATATTTTAGGGGCAGCACAGCTTCCATGTTGGTGCCAGTGCTCCAGAGGTGCTGCATCAGAAGAGACAGGTGCTCTACTAACAAGTAACTGCTTATAAAAGCCAGCATCCTGAGGAAGCAAAGAGAGCTTGAGATCAAGGAGACAACCCTGGAGAGAAGCTGAAGGCTCCTCGCTCAACTAGAAATAGAATCGTTGCAGGAAATGAAAGAAACGTGATCAGAAACCCGAGTTTTGGACCCCACAAATCTTTTCTCCTGTAAGCAGTGTCTGCTGTGAAGCAGAAGTCATTTGCACTAACAATTCAGTATCTTGAGATATAAAATACAAGTGGAGTCTGTAGCTGGGATTTTCACAACCATGTAATAGATTTAGACCTCAGAGCAAGTCTTTTATGCTTTGTTACTCCCTCGCTATTTGGTGTCTTCTAGGAGCCAAGAAAACACAAGAGAAGCAAAGCTTTAATCTAAATGAAAGTTGTCCCCATCTTGGTTGTGAAGGACGTTTTGAAGGGGAAACTCGCATCTGTCATCTTGTCTCCTTCTCTGGAGATACTTGGAACCCTGCTGGACGTGGTCCTGTTCAGCCTGCTCAGTGTGCAACTTCCCTAGCAGAGGGTGTTGGACCAGGTGATCTCCAGAGGTCCCTCCCAACCATGACCATTCCGTATGATTCTGTGGCAGGCAGAGGGAACAAACTGAACTTCTGGGTACAAAATGTGACCGTGCCTGAGCTGGCATGGGGTTGCATCTGGGGATTAGTGTGTGTAGGGGAACAAGTGAAAGGAAAAGCAAGAGAGCAAGAAAATGCAGTAGCCCCCTAGCCTGTTGAAAGCTGCGTAGTTCCAAGTAGCTTTGTGTTTATTCGATGAGAAGTGTAGCCTGTTAATATAAAAAGAAAATCAATGTGGGGAAGGGTTCCCCACAGGTTCTGTGCTCCTGAGAATTAGTGTCTGTTAGGAAAAGCAGCAGTCATGTCGCTGGAGTCTGTCCCCCGTGGATCCTGTAGGAGCACCTCTGCCTCTGGAACGAGCTTTTCCATCGATAAGTGGGAGAAAAGGCTGGGCGCCACGTGGAGAGCACTGCAGTTGCTGGGCTGCTCTCAAAGCCTGCAGCCTGGTTTATCTGCGAGTGCTGCCGCTGCCTGGGAGAGCTGGTCTCTTTAATTTTAGCTGGTGGTTTTTCTGCCTCTCTGACAACCACATAAATTCACAACTGCGTTTATGGTGCTTTTCCATTATTTTTTGTTGCTGGCTAATTACTTCTCTCGCCCAATTTCATTTGCAGTTTGAATAAATAAACCGTTTGGCTGTGCCCTCAGGTTACCGCAGGAGCAGTCGATACGCAGCTGCAATAAAATCATAAATCCGTTTGAACAGGCAATTTCGAGCACGGCCTGCCACAAGCTCTTAAAGTTCTGCTTCTGTGGTAGCCACTTGCGAAGTTTCAGCGCTGGAAGGTTGGCGGACGTTGACATGGAGGGCAGCTCCGTGTGCTGCTCAGGTGTGTCAGGTGTTGTTCTGGTGAGGTGGGTGGAAAAGGCTCTGCCGTGCACTGGGGTGCAGAGCGCTGAACAGCCTGACCCTCTCTTCTCCTAGTCTTGGGGAACGTTGTGGCCTCAGTCGGTGTGCTGGGAGGGTTCCGACGGCTCGGTTACCGCACAGCGGACAAGGCTTCTCAGTCTTTACCCTGGGGGCAGTTCTGTAACCGAAGTACGTGTTTCTCTGTGGTGCCACTTTTCAAAGTGCTGCTCCAGCTGATCACATGAAGTGCCGTCATTCCCTTTCCCCCTGCTCCTCAAAGCCACCAGAGATTGCCTTTATTACTTGGATGGGGTTTTCTTTGCTGAAAAATCTGTAAAGAACAGAATCGCTGACTTGTGGAAGGTCTCAGAAGTTGCAGGTTTGCATAGGGAACAGGAGGGTTCTTTAGAAACAGGACCATTTATTTTTCCACCTGTGTTGGGGTGGCAGCGAAGCTCTATGCTGCTGGGCAGGGGGGCAGTGAAGAGAACACGGTGGTGGCCCCGTGAGCTTGCAACTAACCTTGGAGCGAGTACGTCCAGGTTTCTCCAATGCCTCATTCCCTTTCCTTATGCCCCAGGGCCCCGTAATTAGATCACAAGACTGCGCCGAGGAGCTTTACGTGTACGAGCTCGACAATAATAAGGCATTAATTTGGTTTTGTCTGGTATTTATACCGACACAAATACATTTGCATTTGTAACACGGAGCACTGGGCACAGATTAGCCCTGATTTGGTCTATCAAAGCACCAAGAGGGATCATTACCAGCACTATAAATGCTAAAAATTACTTAGGTACATCTACATCGTAGCAGAGATAATTGCTTTTCAGCTGGCACACAGCTATTTAACATTCCTTAGAAGTGGGTTTCCTAAGCTGTGTGCATGGCTGCCTTGTGCTGAGGCAGTTTGTAGGGGCTGTGGATAACAGAAATGCATGAAGGACCCTATCATAGATCATTGCTAATAGGCCACCGGTGGCCACTGCCTCAGGAATAAAGATCAGGACATTTTATGAAGAGCAATGCACATCTGGCTGATGTTCTGTGGGTAGAACATGACCTTGCTCTCTGGACTAGAAAAAAGATCATGGTGGCAAATAAATTCATTCAGCTTGGTTGGCCAGTGTTAGGGCAGTGGAGGAAGTGGTTTCTCAGGGCACATCCACGTGCACTGACCTTCCTTTGTTCCTCCTCTTTCCTCAAAATATAAGGCTGGCACGAGCTCGAGCTGTGGCATGTAAGCACGATTCGTAACCACTGCGGCGTGCTGCTTGCCTAACACAGAAACCTGGGGAGTAGTCTAGGGGTGGACCTGCAGGAAGTAGTTCTGTTGGCAAGCATGGAATTAATGGGTGTTGCGTTACTGTAGGAAGGGGTGCTGAGGTCAGGATCACATCCAGGCTTTGGGTTCAGCCAGAATTAATTTGTTTTCTTTGTTTCAAGGGCCAACAAGCAACTACCTGTGTGGTTATTGCTTCAGGAGATGATGTGTCAAAGAACCAGTGTCCTACACCGTGGTGGGGCAGAATGCCCACGGGCCCAAAGCTTCAACTTGTGGTGAACCCAATGAACGGCGCTGTGTTCTGCCGTATCACCGCAGAATCGCGTTGGCTTAGACCAGAGAGTACCAGTGTGTTCTGTGCCGTTGGCTCGTGAATGATGGAAGGGTGTAAAGTGTGCACCAGCCTTTTAAACCTCGGTGTCAGGAGGGGAAGCAGGAAGACGAGTAAGCCTGCAGCACGCTGTGTTTTACAAGCAGATGCTGACTTTATGACTAAATTACTTTTCTGCTGTTATTACAGAACCACTGGAGTTGGAGGCAGCCTCAAGAGATCAGCAAGTCCAGCCCTGCTGCCAAACGGATGGATGTAGCTTCATCCATCCTCCGTCCGCTTCTATCCATCCTTAGCCCTGCTTTGACTTGTTCAGTCGTTTTGCCTGCTTCTCCTGGTACAGAGCCATGAGAAGGGTAACCTCTACTTAAAAGACATTCTCCTGCCACCCGGTCTGAGGACACTTGGTTGCTTTATTAATTATTTGTTAATAACAGTAACTCTGCCTGATGAGCACTGCTGCTCTTAATGGCCCCTCCGAACCCTTTCTTCATGCTCTTATCCTTTGCTGCATGATCAGTCCCGTTGTGCCGGTTGTGACTGACAATCAAACATGGCAACAGAGAGCACTTGTTTTATCAACAGTTACAGGTTTGGTTTTCTCTAAACATGAAGGTTTTCTTCACCGACGGAAAGCAGGACTTGATTAGCACGAGCTGATTCACCTTCCCGCAGGAACATTCTGGCTCCTGACAGACTTGGACGTTTAAAGTGCAGTCTTCTCGCAGCAGCTCAGGACAAAAGCTCTAGGAGACAGTTTTTTAGAGAAATGATTAGAAGAGGGTGTCACTGAGAGTACAAAGTGGTGGAATTGCTCCTGCTTGTGAGCTGTGACTAACCCGGGTAGAAGCAGCTTTTCCACTAGTTAGACTTGAAAATTAGTTTGTAATTTAACACTCTCAGGTGTCTCTGTTAGATAAAGAATCCTATCCAGGCTGCTTTAGCAAGTCCCTGGACAGCGTGAAACCTGGGCATGATGCAATTCTGATAAGTTGAGGCTCCAGCGCAGAACTAGACTCTCATATTTCCTTCCTTGGGGCTACAAGGCTTAAAAGTTATTTTAAGGTTTTAGATCTCCTGCCTGAGACACCCCTGCACTTCAAGTGCTGAAGTCGGATGTCAACTCACTCACAGTTAAAGTTGAACCCACTTGGTTCTGACAGAAGTTACTCTCTGCAGAGCAGCGCAGCCACGATTTAACAAGCCAGGAGATGTTTGAGAGGTTTCTTGAAGTGACTGTCTCCATCTCGAGGTGAAGACACCTGAGTTTATCCATTCACTTCCCGTGAAGCCCGTTGTCCTTTGTGAGACCCAACAGATGATCTTGAGAAATGCCAGCAGGTTTAAGTTCTCTTTGTGCTGTCCTGGCAGGAGTTTGGCAAGTGTCCTGGGAGGGTAGAACGAAGTTTCACAAGAGGAAGAGTCAGTGCATCTGCACTGCTGTTTGCAGAGGTGACTCCAGCGGCACCTGTTCACTCGCTGTGATGTGGGGAGGGAGAAATCTCGGAGAAACAATAAGAAAGAGCCTGAAGATTTCGACAGATCCAGCTTCTGGTCTGAACTGCTGATGGTTAGCAGTCCCTTTTATGGGCCAGGAGATGCTGATCCCTAAACCAGAACTGTGCTCACGGAACAGCATCGTCACTTTCTCTGCTGAGGGACACAAGTGCCGCTGCCGCAACGGCACCTGGCCAAGGGCCAGTGCAACAGCCCCATTTTATTGTAAGAGGATAAATCCACAGTAAAAGTGAGAGATGTGGAATAAAGCTGAGCCTTCCATAAAACCAAAGAGCTGTAATAGCTTTACTGTGTCTCTAAGGCTTTGTGTTTATTGTCCTTAGCTCTCCCTTCTCCTACTCTTTTACGTGTTTTAGTCAGTGTGTTCTACCCCAGCAGGGTTTGCCTCTAGGCTCTTCGTTCTTGTGAGGAGTTTCCAGCTTTTCCCCTTTAATGCACTCTCAGTTCTTGAGACGCTTTCCAGCTCCTAAGTGAACTTTTACTTACCAGCTCATCTGCTTGTGTTTTCATAGAGATGCCCTTCGCCTTGGCAGTCCTCAGGTCAGAGCAGAAAATGCTCCCACGACAAAACAAGTTTTCACAAGTGTTGGTAACTCTGTTGTGACAACTATTAGTTCGACAGCTACATGAAACGAGGATGCTGCTGTGATCGTGCTGGTTACTGAAGGAAATCTGAACTAGTCGCTGATTATGAGTTAGCTTCTAACCTCCGTGCCCACCCTTTTAGGCCAGCGGGCCAAGGTCTTTCTTTCTGTAAGAGCGCTGGGAAGAAAGTGCAGTCAGTGATAGAAACTGAGGTTTCCTGTAGTTGTTCCCGTCGGTCATCTTTGTGAACTGCATGGTAAAGGAACGTTCTCCTGCAGTGCAGGAGCCTTCGTCTGTGTGGTCTATGAAAAGCAAACCAACCCCCTGCAAGGGCAGGTAACGGTGCTGCGGCTGGAATAATGTCTGCCGGGCGTGCACCGGGCAGTGACACGGGTTGTGTCAATGTAAATCACAGTCTGTGGGTGGATTTGCAAGCTAAGAGTTCGCATCAAAGTGTTGAGACAGACAAGAAGACGGCTGGGATCAAACACGGTCGCACTTCTCGCTGTGATGAATCAGATTCCTGTTTGCAGGAGTTACAGAAGAGGTGAGAGAGACTGGAAAGGTAAAAGGGACACGGTCTCTCTGTGAAGCCAGAAATGATTAGGTGAGAGAGAAGTGTGAAGATATTTCTCAGAGAAGTAGAAAATCACAGGTCATGTGTCTTTGGAACCACTGCACCGAGAGCTGCTCTGGACACTGCAAGGAGAGCAGCTTCGAGAGGGCCAGGAACATGTGTTTCACGTGGCGGAGAGCAAAGACCGGACCGGGTGGTGCAAACCATGTTACCTAGTCAAATCATGCTTAGCGTATGGATTTTAAAGGCTGGTGTTTCGGATGTCATGGCCACGAGACTAGGAGCTGATGGTGACTGATTTGAGAGAAGGGGTGCGTTGCAGAGGGAAAAGGTTGGTGCCAGAGGGTTTTGCCTGAGGAAGACTCCTGACTCCTGTTCTGTCTGTGCAGGTGAACAAAAAGCAACAGAGGGTTAAAGCTGAAGTTTAAATAAGAAGTAAAAGCAGCAGAAAGGGACAGTGCTGATGTTGACTACAACAGTTCTTGGGAGAGTCGAAAGGACACGGAGTAGTGCTTAACAGAAAACAGTAGTCGATGACCGTGAGGCAGGACGTCCTCATTGCCAGGCGGCAGCTCTATTCGTGACAGAGCCGTAGCTGAGCCACGTGCTGGTGATGGAGTAGCACTCAAATGAAATTAGCTAGCAGTTGTCGCAGTAGACCAGCCTGGACTGGAACTCACGCTATCGATGCGTTTTCTCTGCGCAATATTTATTTAGAAAACATTGGGTGCTATAGATAGACGGGCATAGATATTTCATTTCATATTGTACCAAAGAGCTAAGTAAAAATATGTATTTATGCCTTTAAAGTCTCATTCAGTGCAGTTAGGGTCAGATTTAGTTTCTCTCTTCTCTCCGTCTATAACAGATGTGAGTAATGTTGAGGATGTCTGCATGTGACACAGTTCTGTGTGTAGAGCATCAGCTCCAAAATCAGCGGCTAGATTTTCCTCACGTCACCTTTTTTCCTGTTTGCTGTTTCACAGATTGATTTCACTGTGAAGAGACAGAAGTTCTAACCTAATATTAAACCTCTGCTCCAGGGCTGATTGCTGTGAGGCAGAGTCGCAGCCACAGCTCTGGGCAGTGTAAGCTTCTCCCTTCCCTCGTCCTCACTGGCCAACAGTCACTGGCTGGAGCCTTCATAAAACCCTTTAGTGCAACTTTGTGTGGGATACGTTTGCAAACAGCTTGAACACAGCTAACAGTGGTTTTTATCTCAAAACCAGGCAGAATTTATTCTGCCTTAACAGGAGCATCCTGGTGCCACCTGATGGGAGGGCTGTGTTCCCTGGGCAGAGCAGCTGCTACGTCATAAGACCTCGAGCGCGGCATCTGACGTGTTGCAGTTCATCACTAAACTCAGCGGGACTGGTGATCAAAGTCACCACATCATTGAAGCAAAAGGGTGTAAAGAGCTGACAAAAACCAAGAGGCTGCGGCCTCCCCCGTTCCTCTCAGTGATGCAGTTTTTCGCTGCAGTTCTAGGCAGCCAATGTGCATTCCATTTGCTTGCTCCCTTCTGATGACTGTTCAAGAAAATGAAGGTGCTTCTCCTTCAGTTCAGTGTCAGTCCTGTCCAGGAGGACCTGTGACTCCTTAAGGCTCCTTAGTGCAAAAGGAGCCTTGCTGGGTGCCTGTGACTACGTGCAGGTGTGGCGTGCATGTGTGGATCATTGGAACCAAAGTGTGAGCGGGGACTCAAACTGGTGACTCCTGGGAGTCAACCCTGTGAATGCAGAAAAGGGGTGAGGAGGAGCCTGTACAGAAGGGAATTTGCTGGTGGTTCCGAGTTAAAATGCCACAACACTTCTACTTTATTAGAAAGATTCCCACTATTTGTGGTCAACAGCGTCTTGTCAGGGAGAAGATGGGTCTGGCTGGTAATCTACTCTTTCACTCCTGTTTTTCCTTCACTTTTGTGAGTCCAGGGGTTTTCTTCCCTAGCCTAGCTCAGCTTTACCTCTGTGTGTGTCTCCTGATAGACAGAACAGTAAACCCTGCTGGTTTGTCCATGACACCTGGACCTGTGGGATTTCTGAGGAGACGAGCTCTTCACAGATCTTGCTTCAGCTTCCTGCCCCTGAGATGATAGTAGAGAGACAGTCTTTGAGAAAGAAGTGGGAGATGAGAGCAGCAACAGACGTTCTGAACAGTTGTGGAAGAGGAAAATAAAGATTGCTGAGCAGCAGCGTGGCAGAGATCAGACCTTCCCTGGGAAGGCTGCACAGCATCGTACACGTCCCAGCTGACCAAGGCTTCCTTCTTTTAGCGCCAGAACATGCATTTCTTACTCGAGTTTAAGAAGAGAGTAGAAATGATTCATCACTCACAGCCCCCAGGCGTGGTTCCATCTCACCATTTGTATGTGGAGTTAGAGAGAGCAGTCTCTGTGTCATTAGCAGTCTGGCAACAGGGCCTCCTAATGAGACTCCTGTTCAAAGACCTGGCACCATTTCACCTGCTGCTCCACCACCAGGGTGGACCCAGTTCTGGTAGAGCAGATTTCTTTCAGTCCCAGTGTTTTCATTTGTCTCATGAGTTGGAATATCCAGCTCAGACTGTCATCTGTCAAAACATACGCTGGAAATGTTTTGTGGCCCCCTTGTCTCCATTTCCCATCTGTTGGGAAGGACTTCTCAGCAGCTCCTGTAAGTGAACGAGTGAAAATCTGCCAGGCCACATAGTGACCAGCCCTGCTGGACTTGTTTGGGTAGGTTTTGCTTTTGCTGAGCCGGAAGAAGACGAAGGATGTGACCGTTTTCTGAAGCGATTTCTCTCTGGAGGTGGATGAGGACTTGTGCACAAGGATTAAGAAAGTCTATTCTGATGTTTGGATTTGATGTGACAGTTCTGCTTCTCTCTCCTCCTGTAGGCACCCGTGTTTTTCAGGATTGAAGAGAACTGCTCTGGCTGAGCTCTGGCTGGAACTGTGTTCCAAAATGTCATCATCCTCTGACTTTCCGCTCTCTGTTCCTTTGCAGACAAGGACTGTGATACTGCCGTGGTCTTCTAACTTCTCACGTATGACTGGCATCTGCCTGTGCTTCCTGCTTCTGCCTGTGGAATTTGGAAGCCTCGTGCACTTTTCAAATGCTCAAGTCTTTTGACCCAACCTCTCGCACGTGTGGTTCCTCTATCATCAGCATGAAGGCTCAGAGACAGGACCTTTCAGTAACCAGGACTGTGGTGGATCAGAGCTTTGAAAGCTGCAGCAGCTTACTTGCTTTTTGGGACTGACCAGTTGGAGTGTAGTGTAGGGGAAAGGGACTTGGGGGTCCTGGTGGACAACAAGATGACTATGAGCCAGCAATGTGCTCTTGTGGCCAAGAGGGCCAACAGCATCCTGGGGTGGATTAGAAGAGGGGTGGTTAGCAGATCAAGAGAGGTTCTTCTCCCCCTCTACTCTGCCCTGGTGAGACCACACCTGGAGTATTGTGTCCAGTTCTGGGCTCCTCAGTTCAAGAGGGATGTGGAGCTTCTGGAGAGAGTTCAGCGTAGGGCAACAAAGATGATAAGAGAGGTGGAACACCTCCCTTATGAGGAGAGGCTGAGGGAGCTGGGTCTCTTTAGCTTGGAGGAGACTGAGGGGTGACCTCATTAATGTCTACAAGTACTTGAGGGGTGGGTGTCAGGAGGATGGCACTGGGCTGTTCTCGGTGTCATGTAGTGATAGGACGAGGGGCAATGGTTGTAAGCTGGAACACAGGAGGTTCCACATCAACCTGAGAAGGAACTTCTTCACGGTGAGGGTGACGGAGCACTGGAACAGGCTGCCCAGGGGGGTTGTGGAGTCTCCCTCACTGGAGATATTCAAGACCTGACTGGACGGGTTCCTGTGTGACTTGGTGTAGGTGATCCTGCTGTTGCAGGTGGATTGGACTAGATGATCTTTCGAGGTCCATTCCAATCCGTAATGATTCTATGATCCTGTGTGTCAGATAATGAGGATTGACATGATCTGTATTTGGCCAGATCAGAGACCAGCGTTTTCACAGGACCTTTTACAAAATCACTGCTCTGGAAAACAGCAAGAAAACTTGACTCTCAGCATCTCTTCAGTCCTTATGGCTGAATGCATCTCCAGATCTGCCACTCCTCTGTGTTTCCTGAGTCATGACAGGCTTGGTTGGCTCTAGTGTAGAGATAGACAACATGTCCAGCCTCTTGAAGAGCAAGAATGGAAATCATTCCAGTGACTTATTTAGTCTGTTTTGTAGTGATAGCGACAGTAACTGGTTTTGCAGGCTTAGAATCCTTTCACTGAGATTTTTTAATATCTCTAGGTCTGCTGTAATCCTTAAACAACAGGGTTTCTCTTAATGCACTGGAATTCCTGCCTGTGCTTTGAAATGAAGCACTTACCCTGCTGATACCATGTAAACAGCTGGCGTTCGGAAGGAGGACAGAGTGCAGCGTGCTTCTCCGGTGGACAAAGTTTAAGGAGAGACCGAACGAGATGAGGCAGATGAAAGCAGACCAAGCAGTCAGTCGCACTGTTCCTGATAGACTTCTGTTTTCGTAGCAGGCTCTGACTAAAGACGTTTCCAAACTAGATGCCAGTGTTTAGTAAAATTGGGAGAACTGGTGTTGAAGTAATGCAGTTAAAGACAGAACCAGCACTAACTCCAACAGCAACATCCTTTGTGGCTCCGGCATGCTGTGCATCACTGGGCTGTTTAGTGCTGTTGAGCGATGCATCTGTGTGGTAAGTACCTAGGGTCTGTTTGTCACCTAAAATGTCATTTTATGCTTCCAATTGTTTTGCTGCAGGGAATAACGTGAAATAGTGGTAAACCATTATTCTGTTCGTGTTAATTTACTTAGTCATTTTGTACGATAATTGGGTGGGGACATCTCTTTTTCCAGTGGCTGTGCCCTGTTCAGTGTCGCCTGTCTCCACAGAAGGGATCCGTTAGCCCTGGTGATCACTGTCAGCCTTCATGGTGTCATCTTAATTCTGCTGTGTCTTTTTTTTTACAGTGCAGAGAACAGTCATGCCACAGTACTTGGGGTACAGCTGGATGGGTTATGCAATGACCTGGGGCATCTTCTGGACAGCTTCCTTGCTTCTAATGACTTATCGTTGTCATTGTCCTTTTCTCAAGCGAGTCCTTTCACTGGCTGGCAACTTCAAGATTTATTTCCTGAGCTAATTTGGAATATGCATGCATCCACGTGGTTAAAATTGCTTTTCCTTAATTGCTTTGAATTTGTCAGGGCAGAGCTGTATTTGTACCTTTACCTATCAGTCACTCTGTATCATAAGATTCTGTCAGGCTCATTGCAGCCATTGTCTTTATCGCCCTGAATAATTGCATCTCGCAATCAAACCTCGTCAAGTCATTTCCGGATCATTAACATCCGGAATGTTGAGAGACACCGATGGTCCTATCAGCACGGGTAGTCTTCTGAGCTTACCCACCCTCAGCCATCGTGAGAACTGCCCTTTAGGTGTCACGTGGGTGTCTGGCTGCACCTTGTCCTGTTTTTTTTGCAATTAGTTCAAATCGCTCAATCTCTTCACGGTGACTGCAGCTCTTTGCCGAGTTTGTTTATGTGTGCATGAAAGGACACTGTCTGTAGGAGTGAGTGCATGGAAGGGGTTGAAATCTCCGGTGTTCATGGAGAACAGGCAGACCTACTCGCAGTCCAACACAGAATGTGTTTCTGCCGGCAGGAATGAAGCGAACTAGAAATGTTTCCAAAGCAGGAGTAAGTTGAAGTGTCACAGCACAAAGTGACGGTAATGTGGTGATGCACAGCTCTGGCATCGCTGTAAAATACGAGAAGTAAAACTATCAAATAGTCTCTAGGCTGTGTTTGGAAAACAGAAAATTGAGTCTATTGTCTGATTTATTTTCATCTTCTAACCTGTCAGGGTAGCACGATGGCCTTTGGAGGATGTAGTTCTCAAATAAGAATCAATATAAAGTAAACTGCCCGGGATTATATATCTTTAGCTAAATGGATGCAGTGTGATACGGATCATTAACTCCAAGCACCTTCTCCATTCATCTTTGCAGCACACACAGTGTGGCTGCTGTATAAGGAATGTTACTGAGGCTGCACACCATTTTTAACAGTGACAGAAGCGTAAAGCAGGTGGGAAGATGGAGTTTCTGTGAAGTCAGGTGAATTGCCTTTTAGTTTAAATAATACAATAAGCCAGGACAGTGCTGCAAACACCCTTCTCACAAATGGTTAGTGTCTGTCACCCTGAAATGTGAAATGGGGGTGCATTTACTCCAAGGTGCTGGAGAAGCAGAGCGGCGTGTTGTTTTATTGTCCTAGCATGTTATCCGTTCCCCTGTTCGTCTTGCCTTCCCACAAGAGGGACTGGCGTAATGCGAGGAAACGTTCCTCTGGCACGTTACCCACCCCACCTACTCACGGTGAGTCACTGTGTGCCGCTGCTGTTACCTGCAGTTCACACCAGGATAAATCTCATCCCTTTCTTGGGTAAGGAGAACCTGTATTTATGGGGTTCTGAAGCCATATTTCTATGGCAGAGATAAAAATTTACTTGGTAGGAGAAAACATCCCAGCACTTTAAAATATGGATTTGCGACTGTGGTCTGCCGTTAAAATTTAGTGCGGCTGTTAGTTACGTGAGGGAGCTTCACAGCTGTATTTCATAATGGAGAGCGTAATCCAAAGTCACAGATTACCCTGTGGGCTTCACAGCCACTGCACCGATTTATTCAGACTCCTCGTCTGGACTGTGGAAGCATTTGCTCCTCGTTAGCTCGGGTCAAGTACAGTCAGCATCAAATAAATTAAAGGGAAAACTCTGCTGTTGAGGTCAGTGAAATAATGTGATCTATTAGACCAAATAACAGAAAAGAAAGAGGCTCCAAGAGGGAGGGGTTTCAATAATAAAAAGCACATTGTAGGATGCCATCACCAAGCCAAATCATGATCAAAGCATCATTCCTGGGGAAAAAGGAGCTTGTTTTATGCCAGGAGTTTACTGGAAACTACCAGCTGGAATTGAAATCAATGGTGTTAGTGTCTCTTGGCATTGAGGTCACACTACAAGGATAATTTTCAGCAGTGGAGCTGAGAGTGTCTCGGCAGTACTGAAGAGCAGTGATCGATCCACAGGGCAGACAGGTACTGGCCTTCCAGTTGTTCCAAATGAAATGCACAAACAGTGTGATCTCGTTGGTACAGAAACTCCAGAAGTTGCCTGCAATCCAAATCCAGGCGGGCGATAACTGAAGTGCCTGTACGAGGGGTTTTCGGCGTCGGTTTGTGTTTCACTGTGCAGCGTTTAGTCCCTCATGTTTGTGGGCTCTGCATTTGCAAAGTCCCTCTTTAATAGAGTTCTTGCTTTTCAGAGCAGCCATTGGATTTCCCTTGCGCAAGGGTTTAATAACAACAATGAGAGCGATGGTTAGGATTACAGAGTGCATTTTCTTTTCTCAAAGCATCTCTTCCCAGCGGCAGATAGCAAGAAATAATCATCACACCTAATGGCAGAGAACAGGTAAATCTCCAAACCTTGTGGCTCTATTGTGCTCCCTCATATCATCCCCTACTTAGATTAAATTCTTGAGAAAGCCTTTTGACTGGCTCTTTTTCCTCCTCTGAGCTTCATTTCCCTAACTCCTTTCATGCCTTTTGATAGAGTTAAGAAGCTTAAACAGACTTAGCAGCAAAATTTCTCTCTTTTCTCTTTAACCATAGGAACCTTCAGGGTGTCTCCTAAGAACAGGCTGTCTTCTGAAATCACAGGGCTTGTGTCAGCAGCCTGCACAGCCGTGTACCATTTAGCTCCTCGTGCAAAGTCTGCTTTATCTGAAGGGCTTATTCCCGTGACTTCACTGGAGCTGGGACCAGCCTGTTCCGTCCATCGCTGCAGCAGCCTCTGTTTAGAAGTGGCTGAAGCGCAGAAGCACCGCGGGATCTGCTGAGTGATCCCACGCACTGTGCGCTCCTGTACAAGGAAGCAAGGCAGTAATGGCAGGGAAAATGTCTGTCTTATGGCACCCAACGGGGGAAGAATGACTGTCGAGAGGCAACAGCCGTGGCATTTGGGGATTTCAGTGGGCAGTTCAGCCCAGGGTTCTCTCTGACCTTTGTCAAACCCAGCCCCTTTGCTCTCTGGCTTCAGAGAAGATCCCAGAGACAATCTGCAGTTAAAATCTATTAGTGAGTAGGAGACGTTCTTATGGCGCAAATAACCACCTGGAAGGGTTTTTGGATAAACGAGACGTTCTGGTAAACGCTGGTGGCAATGTATTCCTTGGGTTTTTGGGGGCTGCCAGTAATCCCTCTGAAGTGCAGAGGAGGCAGACGTCCGACTGCGGACAGAGTGTTTGTTCTTTGTCTTCACATGTTCCAAGTGAGGTCTGAGATGCGGTTTGTGTGCAGGTGGTTCTGTTAGCAACGTTTGCCAGCCTCGTACATTAACAGACCAACCTGGACGAGGCAACTTCAGGCCAGTCGCCTGGAATCTCTAAGTGCCGCAGTGGGCCAGCCTACCTGAAACGAAGTGATTTGAGCCATAATCGAACTCCCTCCCTATCAAAAACTGTTGTATTTTCAGCATGTTTAGCACCCATAGCTCCTACGAAATTGAACTTCGTTACCTTATCAAAAGACAGAGGGAGAGCATCAGCACCAGTAAGAGAACGAAGGTGCTCCTCGTTCCTGTCAGCCAACACAGTGTTCGCACCGCTGATGTCTGTGGCAGCAAAGCCTCTACAAGCAGAAGAGCTCAGCACACCATGAGCACAGAGAAGGAAAATACAATTTTGGGTTGACTGAAGTCCGTGGCTGTGCTGATCACAATTCAGCTAGTGCTTAATTTAACCCTTTAGCTCAATTCCTTTGTGCAGTAAGCATCTGTATCTCCTTGGGACAGTGTATGGAAAGGCTCTTCAGGCTGCTAGAAGGATGTGAAGGAGGTAACCGCAGAAGATAATCAGGTCACTGTCAGGAAGGTCTGGTAGGATAAAGCAGAGGAAGGGTAGTGTTATTCCCTGTGGAAGGTTGCTGGTTCAAATAGTTAAGTGTTTACTACAAGAGTGTGTTCCTGCTCCAGAAACAAAGATGTAGCAGTGGTTAAATGAAAGAGGGAGAGTAGCTTGGTAATAATGTACAGTAGTGACTGGAAAACAAAGCCTGCAGTATCCCAAAGGAGTAATCAAAGACAGTTTAAGTAAAGTTAATTTGACGTATTTTTATTTCCACAGCATCCAAGAAGTGGGAAATCAATTTAGGGTTAGGAGCTGGGCGCACGTTGTAAAGGGCACTGCTGGTGGAGTAGAGTTCTGGTGGGTCCCGAACACTACTCACATTTTAATTTTCAGGCTGGTGAGAAGTTGCCTGGAGTGTGCACGCGCCGCTGGAACGTCGTTGGTGTTAGAGGGTGTACAACAGGCTGAGATTAAATTTATAGAACGCTCAGACAATGTGATTTTGTTTTAATATTGCTCATCATAAATCCTTGGACTAAATGTGATTATTTAGACCGTGTGTTACATGCGAAATCGCTGCTGCTTCCCTATTTCACAGTAACTAAGAGCTCCAGGCAATAATAAAACGTGAGTAATTACCCTTTTCGTTTTCACACTGTAAGGAGAGGTAGAAGCGCTCAGTGTTTATGAGGAGATGGTGATTGGTGGAATGAGCAAACAGCAATTGTTCTGCGTTAAGTAAACAAAGGAGAATGTAATTTATTAATGGACTCTCTGTTTCATTACAGCTCAGACCCTCTAATCAGCTGTGACAGGAGCTGAATGAATTGGCTGCACCCAAAGGTGCTGCTTATTAATTTATCTGAACAAATAATGATAGCATGTCAAAGGGAATTACTGCACTTCATACGTTACATGTCCCTGCGCTGAAATACTGGCAGAGGAGGAGAGTTGTTCACTTGCCCTTTTCAAAGCCATCAGTGACAACGTGTCTTGTGTGTGGCTGGGATTTACGTCTCCCTCCCCTTCCCTATAATTCAGATTGTATTGCATAAGAGTAGCTGTGCGGGCAGGCAAAAACAGACACTCACACAGATGTTTGCCCAGACGCCCTCCGAGACTCCTGTTTCCACCCTCCCTTGCCTCTGCACTAGAGCTGCTGAAGTTCTGTGGTGGTTATCTATCGCCTGTTCTGTGCGGCCTTTGTGCGTGGAGTCCACACCAGGCGATGATGTCCATGTGTGCGTGTGCAGGTCAGCACTTAAACACCTGTCGCCTGTGCTCATACACTTGTGAGCTAAGAACCTGTTCTTAACGCCACAGGGTGCCCATCCTTGAGGGCACAAGGAAAGGTTGTTTTCCTCCGTGAGCACAGACAGGTGAAACCTCAAATGATTTGCCCACTGCTTGGAAGTGGTTGAGTGTCACAGAGAAGAATGGAGCTGGATCTCATCCACTCGAGGCCTTGGCTGTCGGAGCTTTTTTTTCCTCTCAGCTAATATTTCAGATTAGTTCCCCCAGCCTCGTGTGTCAGTGGAATGTTACCTCCTTTTAAAGCCTTTCTGAAGTCAAGTATGCAAATGCAGAGGTAATGGAGTGTGTTTGTCTGTACTGAACTGATACCGGATCCCTCATGAGAAGTTTCACAACCGAATCACCAGGGCTGTGCGTGCTTTTTCATGTTTCAAGTGTAACCTTTGAATGACTGTATTTGTGTTAAATGGGGGTGAGGTTTGATCCTGAAGAGATGAGAAGAAATAAGGGGCAAGAAGTCTGCAGGCAGGTGTCTTCTGAATGTTACTGCCTTGAGTGTTCTTAAATTTACAAATCCACTGATTTGCACAAATCAGATTTCAGTTCTGTCTTTATAGCAGAAAAATCTGAGGAGATGTTGTCTGAGCTGGTTTCCTGTTCTCAGAGGTTGTTGCTAGACACCTCTGCATGCACCCAGCCTACCCAGAGGTGGCAAAAAGACAGATCTGAGTAGCCAGCTCTTTCAGTACACGAGCTTCTGCTTTTGTACATGGAAACTATTGAGGCTTAAGATGAAATCAGAGGATTAATAGGACCTGAAGTATTTTGCTCTCATTTTTGACAGTTTATCACTTTTTCTACTGTGATGACTCAAGTTTGCTGCCATGAATCCTCATCTGTCTGACCAGGTCACAAATCTTTCAGGGGGTGAACACCAGAGCTATAGCTTTGGATCACCGTGACAAGATCTGTGTCTCTTCTATGTTTATAAAAATGCTTGGCATTATGTGAGTCCATGAAACTTGAGGTCAGACTTCTACATTGCGTAGTGCAGAGTGATTTTTGAGAAGCTTGTTGCAGTGCTGTGACACTGGTAGCTCATGCTGTAGACAGCAGCTTCCCTGTGGCATCTCAACTGTGCAGCTGTTACTGGTGTGGGGTAGGTTTGAACGGGGTGTCCTACTACATTAACCCTTAAGGTTGAATTAAACCTCAAATTAACATCTGTTTTTAACCAAAGAATGATCAGCATCTGAATGTGAATAGAAATTAGTTTCTGTTTATGATCTAAGTTGTCTGATAGTTAGATCTAATCGAGGCCTTAAGTGATTGTCCAAAATGGCGCCATTAACGTTCATGTACGGATGAGTCCAGAGCTCTTTTGTCTTCAGAAGCAGTGCTGGACTGAAGTACTCAGTACAGCTTTTACCAGACACCTCAGTTAGGATCCTCAGTGACTTCAGGAAGGATTGAGATAAACAAAAGGGAAAAGGCAGAAGGTACTGAAACCATACTAGCTGTAGCTGCTGGGCTGTGTTCGTGTTCTGAATCGCCCACACCTTTATTTCTCATCCGTTCACACACACAACCTAGAGGTGGGTTGTTAGTGCAGCGGGTGTTCAGAGCGGTAACCAACAGTAACTGAATTGGGAATTAGGCAAAAGGGAGAAAACTCTGAGCCCGGGGTGAATTGCTGTGTGTCACCGTCTGACACGAACATTGTACCTTACTGCCTGCGACGGTGTGGCTCTGTTATCGCCAGACTTCATCTTTCAATTTCAATTGAGCTTTCCGTGTACAGGTTCTGTGGACATGTGTCCGAGTCTGACGACCTGCAGACACATGTTCAGGTTGAATGACTGCATCAGTTATTTCCTCAAAAGTACTTGACAGGCCTGTGTTGGAGGCACACGAAGAGCACAGGAGACAGACTTCTGAACGTGCTGCTTGTTTCCAGATTAATTCCTCTCAACCTTGGCAGCAGGCTCTGTGTTAAGTAATTATTCCTGTATTTGTGGTGTTGGTGCCACACTACGGCAGACGAACGTGGCAGCACTCTGTGCATCCGCTCGGTAAGTGAGCGGACAGTTACGGTGCCGTCTGAGGCAGGGCTCCATTCTCAGACCTGGTGAGTGTGGTTTCGTTGGGTGGTGAACAGTGGGAACCTTCCTGTAGTTGCGATGTTTGGTGACTGCCTGCATTTTCTCCAAGACACCATTTACCAGAATTAGCTGAGCAGTTCTGATCTACATTAAATGTGGGCGAGACAAGGGATTGGGGGTGGCAGATTGTCTCCGTGTTACTGAACAGTGACAGTCACAAGGCTAAGGCGGGTCTCTTTTCTGGAGCTCTCTGCAAAAGCCAGCGGCACGTTTATCATTATTTTCACAGGCATTGAGCAGCCCTCGTGCCTTTTGCACTTTAAGATGAGCTGCTGCCAAAGTGGCTGATTCGGTTATCACTCCCCTTGGTGATGCGCAACAGGGTGAGGCGCCGTATGGAAAACCCCCGAGTGTTCCTTGCGAGTGCTCGGTCCTCTGAGAGCGACGCGAAAGCAAACTGTGCTGCATCCTGAAGCACCATTTTGCGCGCTGTGCAGTTTAACCAGTGCTGGCACTGGGAAAGGCAAATTTTGATCCTGATGCGTTTGCCTTGCTGCACCCAGTCTGTGACATCAGGACTGTCAGCCTTCAGCACTGCCTTGCGCTCTGTTACTCCTCAAGCCTTTTCATCTCAGCTCTGTCGCTGAACAGTGCCATAAACGAGAAAACCAAAGGATGACACCAAAGAGAAACAAAGAGCTTCTGCTGAGTAAGATGAACGTGGTGCCACTTGTGCTAATTCTAATTGACTTAGCGTTTAGTGAGGGTTCTCCTGCCGCACCATCCATCACAGACAGATGGCAGGGTGGGCGCGACGCAAGCAATCAAAAACTTGTTCTTCACTGTGAGTATTTTGTGATTTCTTATTCAGTCGGGTGCCTCTGACTGTGTTGCTCTTCCTGCCAAGTATAAAATCATTTGTCAGCTTTTGAGGTTAAAATCCGTGGCCCGGGAAGGATCTGCACTGACAGCCACAGAGGATGGTCTATAAATATATCTTCGTTCTAGAGCAGGTGCTGCGTTAGTGACAGCTGAAGCTTCCCCAGGCTTCCCCCTTGGCCTCTGGTGAACACTACAGTGATGAAATCTAATATTTTGGTGTTCAGGCTGGTGGACTTTGATGTAGCACAGTCATCCTGTAGCATTCCCTGCCTGTACAAACCATTGAGACAAGCGCTGTGCAGCATCTGTGGCAGGACTCAAGTGTTTTTTATGCTGCATAGAATCACAGAATCATCACGGCTAGAAAGGACCTCCAGCATCATCAAGCCCAGCCCTCATCCCAACAGCTCCCTAACCCATAGACCATGGCCTCAACTGCTCCAGCTACTCAGTTTTTAAAGGCCTCCAGGGACGGGGACTCCACCACATTCCCGGGCCACCTGTTCCAGTGCCCAGCCACTCTCTGAGGTAAGAACTTCTTCCTAAGATCCAATCTAAACCTCCCCTGATGCAAGTTGAGGCCATTTTCTTTGTCCTATCATTAGTGATTTGGGATAAGAGATCAGCACCAGCCTCAACTACAACCTCCTTTGAGGGAGCTATAGAGAGCAATAAGGTCTCCTCTGCACCTCTCAACTCTAGCAGGCCTATCCTCTTGCCCCTTCTAACCTATTTTACAGCCCCTTCAGTCAGCCCAGCCAGCTCAGACACAGAGATTCTTTTCCCTCTTTGAGGCAGGTGAACTCCCTCTGTCACCTGCAGACGTCACGCAGTGTAAAGCCCCCCGTGTTCAAAAACTCCAAACCTCTCACCCACCTGTTACTCAGGGGGGTCTGCCTTCCTCTCTGTGTCCTTCCGTACCACTGAAGTAATTGTGGAGACCAGCACCTGGGCTCCTGAGCCCTCGAGCCATCTCCCAAGGGCCCTGAAGTCTTCGTAACATCATCATGACCAGCCTGGATAACCAGTAGTGGGTGGTAGTCTGGTGGCTGCATGGGCACATAGAGTTCCCTGAGCTGAGAGGGCAGCCAGGGCTATGGAAGCTGGAACAGTAGGTGTAATTAAATGTGATACTCCAAGGAATATAATGGTTGCCTCAGGGATTGGGAAAAACCGACCTCCGTATCCTCAGCTTCCATGCTGCTGCGTGCGAGCAGAGCCCCCATCACAGAGCAAGACGCCCTCCGAGGGGTCAGCTGTGGGACACTTCGGCCAGCCGGGTACCAGTGTGCACAGACCAGCAGGTTACAAATTGGAACCTGTGGAAGAAAGAAAGGCGTTTGGCTCTGTTCAGAAAACGACTCTGGCTGGGCAGAAGGTTTCCTGCCCTGGAGGACCTTTAATTAGAGGGTGGTTCACCTCTGATTTACCTCCTCTCATGGCCCTAAATAGTGCATTTCCCATCTCCCAGTTAATGTTTGTGTGTAAATGTGTTTGTGAAGCTCCTGGCATCTCCCAGACGTTCCCTGAGCCAAATTGTGGTTCAGGCAAACCCTTCTTCGAACCAGCTAAAGCACTTAACGCCAGCTTAACATCGCTCACTTATACTTTAATGTCTTTGTTTCTGGTCGGTGTGACAGCAAATCTCCATGGGTGCTCCTGGCCAGGCTGCAGACTAGGCTGTGACCCACAGGTGAGGCCACCCACATGTTCTTCTGTTCATGCACAAGTTGTGGGAAGGCTGCTGTCCTCTCCCCAGCCCTTCTATGTGGGAGTCAGCGTGGCATGTGCCATGTGTGGAAATGATGTCTGTGCCTTGTGTGTTGGACCAAGATCGGGGCTAGCTGGGGTCAGTTTAGGGCTACCCAGTTGACAACATTCCTTTCAGCCCTGAATGAAACCAAGCTGTAGGATAACAGCAAGTCCTTGTTTAAGAGAATCAGAGTAGCCTTGATGCCGGAGTCTGTGCCTGTAAGTGCACAGGTGAAGCCACTGATACATGAGGGCCTGTGGGTGGGTCTGAGCAGCCCCACCTGTGCTAGACCCTATTTGAGCTCAGGCAGGATTCCCCACCCTTCCTTTCCCTCCCTTCAGGGCTGAGGGCAGCCTTGATCCTGACCCTGTCTGCGCTGCCAGCTTGCTCTGCAGGCTCTGCCTTTCCAAGGCTGTCTTCCATCAAGATCTGGCCCTCTGTTGCTTCTGAGCTTTGTGGGAGCCTCTTGCTACTACCAGACCCTGCAGGTAGGTGGCTTTTTTCTCTTTTTTGGAAGTCTGTACTCTGCCATGTTTGGTTTTGCCTGGTTTGCCTCATGGAAAGGTGTCCTGAAGTCCTGTGAGGCAGTGAGGGGGCTGTAGGCTCCCCAGGGAAGGGTGGGAGTTGAGGTCTGTGCTGGTACCTTTGGGCTTTGTGGACCTTTGCTGGTAGTTTTGAGCTGCTGTACTGGAATGTTGAGTTTTCTGAATGGTTTTGTGGTTCTTTCCAAGAAGCTCTTTTCCTGAGCAACTACAACCCAGCTGGTCTTTGGTTGGTGTGTCTGTAGGAGCGGGGGCTGTGGGCAGTGCCCTGGGGAGCAGAGGGGAAAGGCCAGCCAAGGCTTTCAACTGCCTTGTTGAATTGAGGGGGGCCCCGTTGATGTTCTGCCAGTGCAGAAAATGGTTGTTGTTCGAAATCGCCTGATAACTCTGTGATGTGTTAGTGCTCCTGTCGTCCAGCGTTATCTTGGTTGAACCTCTGAAACGTCAGCCTTTGCTTTTTAGTTCTGTGTGAAGATGTCTGCTCTGGTAGAAGACCAGAGATGTGGAGATGTTGGTGAAGGCCTCGAAAGATGAGTCTCTGGGAAGCTCAGGCTGGGAGACACTGTTCAAGGCTCAGAGAAAACAGGGGCAGCCTGGGGACCCAGGGTTGGGGAGAGGGGGAGCTAGTGCTCCCTGGAGGGTCGTCACAGCCTGAGGCTGCCGGCACAGGTGAGGCACAGGTGAGGGTGGGAGATCTGTGACGAGGGGGAGCTGGATGTGACTGCTGCAGCAGCTCTGGGCAAGGCAGGTGTCCTGCTAATGGACATAGATTGGGTGCTGTGGCTACGCAGAGGAAAACAGCGATGGAAGGGCTGAGAATAAGATGTTAACTGCAGTGGATTTGGAACTGTAGTTTGGATATTGAGCTGAAGCAAAGAAGGCAGCAGTGAAATTAGCTGCCTTAAGAAGGGAGATGTGTGGTGCGGGAAGTGACAAACAAGGAGGCTGCCTGTCTATAGAACACAAGTCATTTAAAGGACGTGGCAGCCTTCCTGCAGCTACCTGCCTGGATATCTACAGAGGAATACATCACAAGTAACAGGCAGCTCTTCCCTGGCCCTTGCTAGGAGAGGTGTATCCTGCAGGTACAAAAGCACTACATGAAAGATAAGTGAGACCGAACCAATTGTAGATATTAATATTCATAGTGCTGTCACGTACTTCAGGGGCAGCTTTGTCGTCGTTTTATCGTAGCACAAAATGGTAGCAGTGTGCTGAACGCTCGCTGCCGGGGCTGCTTCTCCGAGCATCTCATCTCACGAGCCACCCGGTAGGTCCTGGGGTATTAGCTGCCGCAGTTACATTTGTTGTTTAGATCATTCAGCTGAGAGCGGGGGACAGAAAGAAGAGTTGGCTGGTGCAACCTTTCAGAGTGGTTGCAGCTTGTGCTGGCTGGGCTGCCTTGGATCTGCTATTAGAATCAGCACCTTACTCTTTGTGCTGCACAGCTTCTGTGCAGAGAATCAAATCAACCGGGCAGCTGCTGCTGGTCTGATGGTGTAATTGAGTAGTCTGAGCAGCATCTCAGCGGCTGCTCCAGGAGGCTTTAACCTCAATGTACACACATTGACTAGGATTGTGTCTTACAAAAAGAGGGATTATTGTCATCCTTGCTGTAATCACCGAGCACTGCAGGCCGAGTACCTGCCTGGCGAACCTTCTGCAGTCATTTACTGCAGACTGGTAATGAGTGATGGCAGTCGAGTGGCTGTGGTCCTTCCATGCTTGCAGGGTGACAAATGACTGTAGATTGTGTATGGCAGCAGAGAACCGGGCCATGCACAGAACATGTGGAAAGGCAGTGCCTGCACTGAGGCATTGCTGAGCTGTGAGGACACTGTGGAAAAAGGCTGTGGAAGGAAAAAAGTCAGCAGAGACTTTACGCTGTAATTCCAAATGATTCAAATCTGCCTTCGTGGCTGCTGTGGTGCTCGAGTTTGCTGAGAGTTGTGTTCACGCTGAAGGCAGTCCTCCTCTGCTCTAGGCAGTGGTCTGTGTTGGGTTGTTTGGGGCTGGTTGTAGGCAGTAAGGATTTCTGGGTAAAGACAGAAGAGCATCAGAAGCTGGGGTGTGCAGCTAAAAGGCACCTCAAGTGTTCTCAGAAAACCGTGAACTGTAGAGAGACTCTTGGTGGCTGCGTCAAGGCTTGGATCCAGCTTGCAGAATGCTGGAGCTTGAGCTAGTTGTGGCTGCGTTGCTTCGGAGCTCCCGAGAGCTGGCTCTTTCAGACAGAGCCAGAGTACAAAGAGCACAGACACCTGCAGGAGGTTCCAGCTGACAAGGCAGCCTTAGGCTTGTGCTTGAAACAAATCTCCCCTGGCCCATGTATGTTTGGTTCACCCTGAATATTCTCATTGTATTTGGTTCAGCCTGAATGTTTTCAAGCTTGTAAATAGCTCAACACCCTTTTAGGTGCTAGGAGGAAATTGTCGAGTCACCTGGTAGGGGCAGCTTAGATTTCACTGTCCGTGACTTGACCGGCACAAAAAGTCTGCCACAAAACGCAAACTCTTAACTAAGGTGTATCATCCTAAGTTGTGTTAACGTTTGTTTTAGGGAAGGTGCAGGCTGTTTTAGGGGATGGGGGGGTGTTAGTAAATTTCCATGTGAAGAAAATCCCTCTTTTGTTACGTGTTTGGAAGCACCGCATTTCCAATGTTGTGCTGTTGTCAGGGCAAAAGGCTCCATATTGCATTTCCAACCAAGCCTGACTGATTAGGGGTGTTGGGAAGAATATGTTTTCCTTCCAGAATCTTAATTAGGTTGACTTTAACTCACAACAGGAGATCCTGCCAGCTGTCAGCTACTGCTTGGATCTCTTACTAATTAAAACTTGGAGGAAGCCTATTAAAGGTGTTCAAAAAGCTAAATCTTGCTTTAAAGCATCTCTGGCAGGGCCACAAAGGGTGTATGGTGGTGATGCTGCAGCTGAGGTAACTTGGCCCTTGCTTTGTGTCTTGGTGATGTGCCAGCTGTGCTGCCTGGCTGCAGGAGCTCGTCATTTGCAGCCCCTACCTGTCATTTTTCTGTGAATTAGCAACAAGGAACTGAAGGTGAAATCCTTCTTGTGTGCTTTTCTGACGTTCAGGTTTTCTGTGGTGATGGGTATGGCTGGTGCTGGAGTACTTCTCCCGAGTTTTAATTTCTGAGGCAGCAGCATCCAGTAGCTTGTAAGTACCGTGAGTGTCGAAGCAGATAACGTTACGACCGCTGGCGTTGTTGGGCCCCGTTTCATGTTGTTTCGTAGGTGCTGCAACTGGGGTGCACACCTCCACTTTTTTTTAGTAAACAAACCCCCTTCGCACACCCAGTCAGTTCTCTTGGCCGTCATAAACTCTCAGCAGGGCCTAGCTGTGCTGCCCAAAGATCCTCTCTGGCGGCGTCTCTTTCTCTTCTGGGTACCTGGCCAAGCACATCTGGCTGTGGGCTACCTGCAAAGGCACAAACATGCTGTTGCAGCTGCATTTCATGTTTGCAGGTGTAGACATAAAAACCTAAGAGGACTTTGCAGAAAGAAAGGAGTTGGTGGAACAACAAGAGACTTTGGGTGCTGGGGATGTTGAACGGATGGGAAGCGATGTTTAGTTTTCCAGAAGGTCACTGCCTTTAGAACTTAACTGAGATTGTAATTCAGTGCAGACGTGGGTTTCTAGGCAGGTTGCCAGCTCCTTAATAAGGAAGTTAGGGGCTATGAGAAACACTTTGTGACAGGTGAGAGAGCCTCTAGGTGAAGCTTTTCTCAGTAGGTGTCTGCTAAGAAAATTAAGTGGCCGTAACAAGTTCTCTCCACATGTTCCAGCATGCAGCAACATCTCTTTGTGAAAGCAAAGGCTTAGAGCTGCTGCCAAGACTTAAAGTAACCTGGGATTACTCAGAAGTGAGATGTGGAGCTTCGTCAGAAGAGAAGTTGCAGTCCTTGTAGAGTCACGTATGACCTTTTCTGCTCCCTTAGCCACTCGTGGAGGCAGGTGCTGCTGCAGTTTCTGTTGGCCTGGCACCTCATAACAGGTTAAGAACGCTCTCGGTGTTCCTTCTAGGTGCTTTCCAGGTGACTTTCCTTGCTGGGTGCAATTTTATTCCTGATCAGATGCCAATTATGGACCTTTCTAGTGCTTTTTCACTAGCCAGGGGAGTGTCTAGGAGCACCATCTGCCTGGCTGGTGGATGTACTGCATGTGTCTGTGGCAGCAGTGCAGCAGTCGCAGGCCAATTTCTTGTCTGGCAGGCTCTACCTCTGTTCCTCCATCTCCCTTGAAGTAGATGCTCTTTGGCAGATACTGAACTAACGTTGGTGCTGTGAGACTCCACCCTTGGAGAGCAGCAGTTTTTCCCAGTGTTGCATTTGTTCATTTGCTTGTTCTTGTCCAGCAGTAGATTCCTTTGAGGTTCTGTTGTGTTGATCTTACTTCTTGCACTGTTTTTTTCAATTCAGCACAGTGGTGCCAGCGGTGCGTGTTTTACATCACATAGATGTTATTTTTACAAGTAACTGAAGCGATTATTCAAGCATTTAACAAATGAGCAGCTTAATTGAAGGGCAGGGGTTTATTAACTGGATTTCAGAGTTCCATCAAATAATTTGGAAAAGATAAAGATATTAGAAAAAGGTTCTTCAGTGTGACAGTGGTTGATGGCTGGAATGGACTGCTCAGGAAGGTGATGGGACCCTCATCCCTGGAGTCATTTGAGGTCAGGCTTGATGAGGCTCTGAGCAGGTGGAGTTGTCTCTGTGTAGGGAGGTTGGACTAGATGACCTCTAGAGGTCCCTTCCAGCCTAGAAGGTTCTGTGATTCCATAGTTCTATGATAACAAGAAGCTCCAGTACCTAGTTGGCTTGGATGTGCTCACCACTGGAGAGGAGGAGGAAAGTTTTAGCAGAAAAAAGCTACAGCCAGCTTGTTTGAGCCCTCCCAAAGGAATAGGTTACTGTCCTGCCTTTTAGCCAACACCTCAGATTCATGCAATTCTGTTCTTTTTCTGGATAACAAATTTACAAACGATATTATAGATTTATTGTTTCCCTGTAAGTGATGGAGTTTGCGAACAGGACTCGCTTAGTGTGGGGTTCTCTGTGTGTTTGTGATGATGCTTGGTGTGGGGTTCTCTGTGCGTTTACACAATGGATGTTGTGTTTGCTCCATTCCTCCTTTAAAGGAAAGGCCATAGCGGCTGTCCTTGCCTTTGTCATAATGGACCATCTGGTGCTCCTGGGACAAGGATGGGCATTTGTTCACTACAGCCTATTTAGCCATGTCAGTATCTTAGCATTGTTTTGTTAGAGCTGATCTGAAAACCATGTCTTTCCTTAATTCTTTCTTTTGGTGCCATTTAAATTGGTTTTGTTGGTAAAACCTGTCCTAGGAAGGCGCCAAGTACTTGTTCGCGTCGTGCACGCTGGTCATCTAAGTTCCAGCTGTAGTAGCGCTCAGTCAGTGTCTGACCTCGATGTGGAGTTACTTGTGGGTACTGTGGTGTGGGAAGTTGGTAATGTTCACCATCTGAGAAGCAAAACAGATCATGAAGTTGTCAGTGCATCCACAAAAAGAGCAAAGATGAGCCCCTGCCCCGCAGTGTGCTGAGCGGTACCGTGGGTAACTCCAGAGTTGTGTGCTTGCTGTGCATCGTTCTGATGCAGTTAAAGCTGTGCACTTAGAGCCTCAGTGACCACTGCTTTATCGAATTCTGCATCCTTTACCTGCCAAGCAGAGGGTTGAAGTCTGTGTGACTTACACAGGTAACGTGGGTGCTTTTTGCATGGGTTGGTGTGAAATCTGAAGTTAGCACATTTCCTTCTCACATCCTGATAGAGCCTTATGCCACTCCAGTCCCTTTTGGCAGCATCTTTAGCAGCTGGGTCTCTTTAGCTTGGAGAAGAGGAGGCTGAGGGGTGACCTCATTAATGTCTATAAGTATTTGAGGGGTGGGTGTCAGGAGGATGGAGCTGGGCTGTTCTCGGTGTCATGTAGTGATAGGACGAGGGGCAATGGTTGAAAGCTGGAACATAGGAGGTTCCACATCCACCTGAGAAGGAACCTCTTCCCAGTGAGGGTGACGGAGCACTGGAACAGGCTGCCCAGGGTGTTTGTGGAGTCTCCCTCACTGGAGATGTTCAAGACCTGCTTGGATGTGTTCCTGTGTGACTTGGTCTAGGTGATCCTGCTGTGTCAGGGGGATCAGACTAGATGATCTTTCGAGGTCCCTTCCAATCTGTAGTGATTCTATGATCTTTCCCAGTTCTCCCATCAGAACGGGTACAGATTTGTCTTACTGAAAGATAATTTTGAGTGAGGAGACTTGACATTTTGACCTGTGGTCTTAGTCCAAGTGTTGTAAAAACACCTCCACAGTCTGTCAGATTTGCCAGGGGGCTCTGATAGTTACTAACTGTTTTACTTGTTTGTCTTCACGTTACCTGGAAAAAGTGTCAAAATACAGAAGACATCCATCTCTTTTATATGTAAACTCTAAAATGATTTAACATGTGGACTTTAATTGCTGTGTTTAATGTACGTTTGATCAGAGATGTTAACCACTTTCACCTAGCAGCAGACCAAGAGCGTTAACTGTGTCGGCTCAGAGCTCTACTGTAAAGTACACGACGTTTACTTCAAATCTGGGCATTTGCTGTCCAGCAGCAGGATAGTTCTGCTTCCTGTGCCTCTGTAAAAGCCTTACTGCCTTCAGGTGGTGAGAGTTCTTCAGTAGGGTGGCCGGGACCGTGTGGTCCAGCAGCTGCAGCAGTAGGAAGACTTATTTTATCCCCAGCCTGACTTCTCTGCCCTGTTCCCTGGCGCTATTTTCTGGGTTCCCTGTTGTCTCAGTGATGCCCTCCCTTTGCCCAGTGCTGACTGAGGATACCTGTCCATATTGTCAAAGGTCTTCTTCCCAGTTTTCCTGTGATAGAAGGAAGTATCTGTTAAGATCAAGTCTAAGAAGCACGAGTTGTCAGGGTGCAGAGCTAAGTTGCTTGTTTGGGTATCACGGACAATGAGTGTAAAATGCCTGAAGTCCTCGCTTCCAGGAGCATGGAATGCTGATACAGACACAGCTTGGAAATGCCTTCTCTTTGGAGTAACGCTGCGAAACCCCATGAAGTCTGCACCGACAGGCAGCTTGCTCTGGTCTCCCGCACTAGGTATGTCAAGTAACACCAAAATCCACACCAAGGCTCTCTTTCTAGTAAGTGAAACATCACAAAGGCACCACATCATCTTCACAGTGCCTGAACCAGCACAAACTCTGTTATTTTTCAAGGAGAGGGGACAATAAATACAGAGAAAACTGTGTTTATAGAGGCAGAAACTCTGTGTTTGTACATGAAATCCCAGGTGCGGGTCACAGTGTTATTCGGTAGCTGCAGTCTGAAGAGTCTTAATAGCAACCTGAGACCAAATGTGTGTACAAGAGCCCCAAAGCTGTTGATTGCTCCAGTCACACCTCCATCTGCTATCCTGTTGTTGCTTCACACCCTCCGTTGCGTTTGCGGTTCTGCCTGGCATCCCCTACTGGAGGGCAGTGTCTGATGAACGTGCGTCCGTCCTTCACGAGGAAGTGTCCTAACCAAGCAGGGCCTTACTGCTGCTGCAGTAGAAGTACAGTGAAAACAATGATAGATTTACCTCTGCTGGCCTAAGACGTTTTATGCAGCAATGTGTGGCTAGACCTTTTTTCAGATAGCAGGCTGGTAAAATTTATTTCTGTCTTGATTTGGGACTAGGCGAGGAAATGGTTTCCTATATGAACCATTTGGAATTAAAAATGTGGTATTTTAAACATTGTGTTAGTTATCGACTATAACTGGAACGTGTTTGATACTCTCTCAAAGCCACGTCGGCAACAAGTGATGGTGTAAACGAGACTCTGCTAAACAACCAGGCTGGCAGTGCATGTTCCAATCCTGAGCACAAAGGCACCACTGTCAGCAGAGGTGCCTAAGAGGTGAGAGGAGCAAATGTGTTTTCATATTAGGGCTGCTACAAGGTAAGATGTTACTTAATGCAATACGAGCTCAGTATTGCATTAGAGCCTCTCGGTGGGAAATCAGAATCACATCCTATTAGTGAGAAATATGATTCTCTGTTGCTTTCTTTGAGCTGCTTAAACCTTCTCTTCAGCAGGATCTGTTGTGCTGATGTTTCCCTCTGGAGCTCCCGCACATTATGCAGCATTAAGGTCTAACAGCCTGCGCTGCTGCTTTGCTCTTGCTAAGCACAAGACAGTGTTTTATTGTGTTAACATCGTTCTGCTTGCAGAGACTTTGTGCAGTAAAAAGTTTGCCTGGCGCGAGTGAAGGGTGATGACGGCCTCAGTGTAATTCACAGCGCTCTGGTGCAGCGCTGCAGCTGTGTCCGAGATGGATTTGGGCAGTTAGAGCTCAGAAATACTCCACGTTGATGGTGGCAGCCATGGGAAGAGCGTTAGAGTGGTTGTTCCACAAAATGTACTGGGGGTTATTTTTCTAAAACTTTTCTTCCTGACCCCTGCAGTTGAGATGAGACATCGACAATGACTTGTCAATGGCTGTCCACAGGCAAAGCCTCCGCAGTGCCCTCTGCAAACACTTTGCCGCAAAAGCTGGCACCGCACAGAAGTGATCCTTGAAAGGATCCCTTCCTGATGGCTTTTGTTTGGGTAGCGATGGAACTGGGAAATTGTGTTCTTCCTACCCTGCTCTGGTGCTGTTTGTGCTGCTGGTCTGCGCTCTGTCTGCACCAACACAGTCTGCCCAGTCGAAGGGTTTGTGCTCACCTGCGCTGCTGGAGAAGCGAGTGAGAAATTGGCCTAGAGGATTCAACAGAGACAGCATGTTTGCTGGTGCGTTAATAGCATGTTGCACCCTCTTTCTCTGGGGGTAAACAGTGCTGCTGAGGTCTGGGCAATCTGTGGGTCTGCAGTGGTGCTTTGAGTCAGCAACCTGAACACTTAGTTTCAAATTAACGAGTTTAAGATAGTGTAAGATTTCTTATTTTCTGTGGATTAATACTGAGAGCCCATCTCAGATGGTGCCTTAGGTTCTGTCAAGCTGCAGGTGAAGTAGTGACAGATCTGAGTCAGTCGTCGGCTGTTAAATTATGGGTCTTTTATCTGAAATGCTGTATGTGTGGACTGAGTACTTCTCATTTGAGTAACAGCTGAACAAGCATTGTGTTGACCCTTTGTGTGGAGGTGAACTTTGCCCAAAGGAGAATGGGTAGTGAAATGTCACAGACACGTAGTAGGTATCAACTTCACACAGAGCGTGGAATCAGGAAATGTTCATTCTGTCCTCGGAGGAGGAGAAAAGGAAAGGATCCTGAAAGAGTGAAGTGAGATTATAAAGCAGGCATCAGTGCTGAAGTGGGACTTTGACCCTTGTTTTCTAGAGATGAGAGATGTGTATAACTGTGAAGCAGTAGACAGGTTCCAGGTGCTCACTTCTGGCATGTGCAGGCACCATATTTGATTGTCAAAGCATGATGAAGGTACAATTGGTTGTGGACATCAACAGCCTCGATAAAAACAGAGGGCTCGTTGCCAGTGACACGTGGCTGATCTGTGCTGTCACTTCAGCCAGACAGTAAATAGCCCTTATGACTACCTTGTGTGCATGATGCTTGGTACTGCCTTGAGCATCTGCAGTGACTTTGGGACCTGTGAGTTAATTTGTCTTACCTTGCGTTCTTTTCCCTAAAGCTTGTGTCTCTGCCTTACTATCTCCACATATAAACACAGCAATATCTGTGTTTAGAAAAAGAATAATACTAGATGTAGTCTCTTGTTTTCCATGTGTTGCTGGATTTAATTTTGTCTTGTTGGCATGGAAAGAGGTTGTCTTCATCCAGCAATTCAAAAGCTACAAGAACTTCTGAATCCTTTCAGTTCTTTTTAAAGCCAATGCCAGAAGGAACTGCAATCGATACCAAAGGTCACTTGAAGTTAAAAATATTCCAATGAGCTTAAAGATTCAGTAATTTATCTATTGAGCAGCTATTGCTGATGAGAGACAGGACAGAGGTCCATACCTAAATCTGCATCAGCGGCCTGCGGTGTTCTCCTGGTGCTGATAGGGTGCTCAATATGCACAAATGATTAGACAGACACCAAGAGGGTTTAACAAATGTGGGACAGCAGTGCTCATTAATACGCTTGTAATGCATACTGCTATTGAAATAAACCTCTGCAGATCGATACCATTGCTGTTCAGTGGAGACATCTCTGTGCAACAAGCAAGTCAGCAATGCCGGGGCATAAATAGTAATAAAGGTGTTTGTGAGCAGGCAGAAAGATGAGGCGCAAGGGGAAGTTGCTGTCGGGGGCTACTGAGCTGCAGCACCATGACAGTTCTGCTCTCAAGGAATCTCATGGCCATCCTACACTTAATAGTTTGGGTTTTCCTTGCCTCGTACCCCTTTACAGCTGTGTGATTGTGCGGCTCCGGCAACACGCAACAGGAGCTTTCGGTAGATTGGAGAGAGAAGATTGAAACGTTTATTTCTGCTAGCTGTGGCTGTCTCGCACTTGACTTCTTGCTGCGCATGTGCCGGGCCTTGCTTTAGTTGCGCTTTTCTGTGTGCAGGTCCCAGTCTTGCTCATTGCTGTAGGCAGAAGCAGCAGCATCAAGGCTTCGACTCATAAGTTCTGTGTAGAAACAGTATAAGGTGATATCGCTCCTGCTTAGAAGTTATGTGCCTGTAGTAAAGCAGTGGTAATGTGACTTAGTTTTCCAAGACTTTGGGGGAAGAGCAGTCAGTAATTGAACACAGGATTGGTATGAAATAGTGTTCCATGAAAGAGGTCGGTGTCTGTGACAGTTTGGCACTGGCTGGTGGACAGGTGTCCACTCTGGATCACTCTCCACCTCTTGGATGGACAGGGGAGAGACAAATAATGAGCAGCTAGTGGGTAAAGCTTCTCATCATTGTTATTTATAAAGAATAATTAGTTTGCCATCAGTGTGCCGTCCTGGTAGCAGTTGGCAACTGCTGTTCGTCCACCTGCAGCAATCCCATCGGAATCAGAATGGTCACTGTCTGACCTTTGCAGAGTCAGAGCAGAAGTGTCCTTACCCCAGGATTGATTCAACAACACAAATGAGGTGTTGGATGCAGTTGTGTCCAAAGTGCTCTGAAGTTGTGATAGTAGAAGGATAATTCATTTGGGATGTCCAATACCCTTGAAAATAACCTAGAGGAAGGGAACCCTGGGTGGGTTTTGTCTTTCTCATGTTATCTGTGATTAGGTAGGAAAACGAATGTAAAAGTGTCGTGCCTGTCATTGTGCGTGCTTGTGCCCTTGAACTGATAGTGGGCACCGTGTTTGAGCTGTCATAGCATCAGAGCTGCAGGTAATTTTTTTCCTTGGTGTTGTGGGGTAAGACCCTTAAACCCCATGTTCCTGCCTCATGTCAAGCAGTGTCTTGGTTGCACAGTTGGTTCACTGGTGGGAAGGGTGTGGGGGTTGTTTAGCCTCAGGGTAGCTGTCCTGCTTTCGTTATTTTTAGTTAAAAACTCACGTGGGTTCTGTCCTGTAACTTGCACTGCAACATACCTGGAGAAGGTCATCCACAGGTGTGGAGAGGAGTCAAAACAAGGTCTGTAATGGGTTTCATTGATCAGAATGCAGTGAGAGATGCAGATAAACACAGTGAAGACTCTACATCAACATGCAGGGAGCAGAAGGCACAAGGAGAGGGGAAAATGAAGAAAGCGATTGTGACTCGCTGATCAGCTCTGAGCAATCCCCCTCTTTCAAAAACACGGTAACAGACCACCAGTATAGGGGAAATCCTTCTGTTTTAAGAACATTAACAGTGCTTCTCTGTAGGAAAGTGTTGAAGAGATCTGACAGCAGAGGAGAGCTTGAAAGTGTTGCCTGAACACATTCAAAGGGGGTTCTGATCGACTGACACAAGATAGGGACTGAATGGCTGTTTCAGAAGAAATGATGCTCGTGGACTTTACATTGATCACTGGACTGTAGTGGCTGTGGGTAGCCATTCGTGACTTGGATGTTCCAGCAGTGGACAGTTGCATGCTCTACAAAAGATGCTAATTATTCTTCTCAATTGCTGCTCATAGCTCAACATGTAGATGTCCAGCCGAGTCCACGTGCAGGATTGTAGTGTCCTTTGCCCTGGCGCTTGCAAGGAGACACCAAGAAATAGAGTGAAGCAGCAGACGTTTTAAACTGAGTGCCTCCTGGGCTGTGCATTGCTGTCCCAGACCTTGCACTGTTTTCAAAGAAAGCCAGGAATAGCTGGACCTCAGCAGCAGCGGAAGTCATTGCTAGGCCACTCTCCGTCATCTTTGCTAGGTCCTGGGGAATGGGAGAGGTGCCTAGGGACTGGAGGATAGCGAATGTTACCCCAATCTTTAAAAAGGGAAGGAAGAAAGACCCAGGTAACTGCAGACCAATCAGCCTTACCTCCATCCCAGGAAAGGTGATGGAACAATTTGTACTAGAGGCTGTTTCCGGGCACATCAAGGACAGGAGGGTCATTAGGGACAGTCAGCATGGCTTTACAAAGGGAAAGTCATGCTTGACCAACCTGATAGCCTTTTATGAGGGGGTAACCAGGTGGATAGGTGATGGCAGAGCAGTGGATGCGATCTATCTTAAGTAAGGCGTTTGACACGGTCTCTCTCAGCATCCTTGCAGACAAACTGAGACAGTGTGGCCTGGATTTTTGGGTAGTAAAGNTCAAGAGAGGTTCTTCTCCCCCTCTACTCTGCCCTGGTGAGACCACACCTGGAGTATTGTGTCCAGTTCTGGGCTCCTCAGTTCAAGAGGGATGTGGAGCTTCTGGAGAGTGTTCAGCGTAGGGCAATGAAGATGATAAAAGAGGTGGAGCACCTCCCTTCTGAGGCGAGGTTGAGGGAGCTGGGTCTCTTTATCTTGGAGAAGAGGAGACTGAGGGTGTCAGCAGGATGGAACTGGGCTGTTCTCGGTGTCATGTAGTGATAGGACAAGGGGCAATGGTTGTAAGCTGGAACATAGGAGGTTCCACATCAACCTGAGAAGGAACTTCTTCCCAGTGAGGGTGACGGAGCACTGGAACAGGCTGCCCAGGGTGTTTGTGGAGTCTCCTTCACTGGAGATGTTCAAGACCTGCTTGGATGTGTTCCTGTGTGACTTGGTCTAGGTGATCCTGCTGTGTCAGGGGGATCAGACTAGATGATCTTTCGAGGTCCCTTCCAATCCGTAATGATTCTATGATTCTTTACAAACTCTTTCTTTCCTGTTTGGCAGCAGGTTTGGAGCAGGGCTTACAGTTTCACCTAACTGAAAGGAAGAATTACTTAAAATGCTGTTTCTGCTTGCTTCCTAATGTCCACAGTCAGATTTACTGATGCCCACTGCTGACCCTGTTCGCTAAAGGAAAAACAGCTTTGGAAGACTCAGTAGAACAGGTTTTTGCAGCCTTCAGTGTGGCATCTGCCCTTTCTGATGCCATGGCAAGGCTTAGACCCCAAGCTTTAAGAACACTGAGGAAGCAACTTTAGCTTTTGATTTAAAACAGTAAATTCCTGGTATTGATGATGCTTGTGTAACATAACTCGGCTGTGCAGTGGTGAAATGCCTTTGGGTTTTTCAGACAGCATCACCAAAGGAGATACTGAGGAGTCTGAACTACTTCATGCGTCTGTGATTGTGGGTCACACAGCCCTTGCCGTTGGTTGGCAGAGTTCAGCTGAATTGTCGTAGCCCTGAGAAACTGGCTGCATATTGGTCCGTTACAGTTGGTCATCTGCTGCAAGAGCTGTGTGCAGGGAAGGCGTGTTTTCATTGCTTTCCCTAGTTTCTTGGCTTTAATCTTGGCTCGGTTTAGTTTCTGACATGGAGCGCAAGAGACAGTGCAGAGTAGAATCCCAGCCTATTAAAAGTAGACAACAGCAGCATGGTCCTGTTCCTTATGAAGTCTCATGTTCTGCTGAGTTGCCTCCAAGAAGACAGGGTACGTTAACTTGGAGTTGAGGACAGCAAGACAGCTTTCCGACGGTTGTTTCTCTTCCTGGTCTCAATGCTGGTCTGTAGTGCCTTTTTGTGGCAGTGTGTCTCCAATGTTGTGTCTGTCCAATGTGATCAGATAGAAGCTGCTTTACTTTCCAGCCTGTTCTGTCGAGGATGCTCTAAGATTCAGGGCAGGGTTATAAGTTTTAGCCCATGCTCCTTACTGCTCGATGCAGGGGAGATGTTGTGTTTGCTAGTCTCGGTGATGGTGGTTTCTTCTGAATCCTGAAAACACACCGCAAACAAAAGACCTCCAGCTCAGTTCTGCTGCCTTTAGTGTTTAGTAGAAATGAAAATGCTTCACCTAGTTGGGACGGCCATGCACTGTGAGGATTAGAAGTCAGTATCTGAAGAAATTTACTAGCTCTTTGTATCAAGTGATTTTGAGAACAGAAGTGTCTGTCGTTGGCAACAGGAGTTCTCTGCTCTTTTAGGTTAGACATTTTGCTTTGAGCTGGCTGAAGTGGAGTTGTCTGGTCCTGGGTACTGAAATGAAGACTCGGGCTTCTGTAGAGGAACATGACTGCGTGAGCAATCCAGTCCTTAAGATGGAGGACTTTGTTAACAGCGAAACGCAGCAGGGGAAGGTTTTAGAGGCTGCACAAGGTGCAGGGCTGGACTCCCTGCTGTCTGCAGGTGTATGGACAGTTAGCTTATTCCAGTAAGAACATGGGAGGTGTGTCGTCTGTCTAATAGCACTGCCCGTGAAGCGGGTTATGTGAAGTCTATATAAGTTAGTGGCTTTGCTTAATAAACGTTCATTCCTGGGTAATTTTTGTCTGCGTCACTTTGTCCTCGGATGTTCCCGGGCTTTTACGAGATCGTATTGGTCTGAGTGTGAAAGTCGTGCTAGATCTCCCACAAGAACGCCTCTCGACTAACCCTGGACCCCAGGCGAGTAATTTATAGCTCGCAATAGGCTTCCATGAAGCTTGTTTCTCTGTTGTTGATATTAAACACAGAATATTTAAACTTAGCCTTCTGAACCTGCCCTCTTGCAACTCTTCAGGCCTATTTCTAGTGTTTTACTCCTGAAGGGTGTCGTTTCACTGAACTGATGTTGTGCAAGTTGTTGTCTGTTGCCCTGGCACTAGAAAGAGAGGGGACTTACACAGATGTTGGTTTCTAACTGGAGCTCATGCATACCTACATGTGTATATGTGTGAGTAGACGTCTATTTGTGTGAAGCTGAAATCAAGGTTTCTCTGCTGAGGTGCACGCGATTTACAGTTTTTGTCAAATGAGCCCCACAGAATTAGGTAGAACGCTGTTGGGTTTCTTCTGTTGCAAACCCTTTCCGGTGCTGCATGTCTTTCTTACGTCTTACTTGGCTGGTGAGTGTTTAGCCAGGATGGCTGCTTTACTGGGACATGTCCCAGGAAACCAATTTAGTGTAATGGCAGTGAATGGCGATGACTGCTCTGTAATTCGGACCTTATTAGCCAAAAGTCAGCCCTGGTGAAAAGTAGTTGGCTGGTGCAGTGAGGTTAAGTAGTGTTTAACCAAGTGTTAAATAGAACTACAGGCCTAAGTGCTCCTCTCTGAGGAGGGTGTACCTGGATTTATTTAATACATTGAAAAACTGAGGTGGATATTATTTCCACTTGTTGCTCTGTCATACGGGACAGCCTAACGCATTTCCTCTGCTTTTAAGAAGTGGACTTTCAGTGGGCCAGCTGAATGTTTACAGGACGTTCGGAAGCCTGAAAGCCACCCACACCGCACAGTAGCTGTGTGTGTTTGCTGCGGCTTAACTTTCCTGGGTGGTTCTCAGCATCATTTTAGGGACTGTAAGTTCTAAAGCGTTCTTTACCCCTAGGTAAGATGTAGCTGAGAGCTGGTAGCACGTGGTGTTGAGCCAGCTTGGCTGAGTCAAGATCCAGACTGTTTCTGTGCTTGAAAGAGGGGTACACCAACAGAAAGCGTTGCAGGCTGCAGCTGGTGATCCAGTTACTGGCGCTGTCTTAACCTGATAGCTGGGAGGCTGACAGCTGCACCACAGTGTGCAGCCCCTGAGGCAGGAAACAAACTTACTTGGGACTTAGTCATCATTAGGGATGAACTTACGTGCACTGGTTTCTGGTTTAGTACAGTCCGTGTTAGCCTAACACTTGAGAGTTCTCTGCCTCGTTTGCAGTGGCTGCACTTTATAACAGACTGAGCCTGTGCATGGAAATCGTTGGCACCTACCTCTGTTTCTGTCAGCTTGACTCTTCTTTGTTCTAGAGTTCCATCCATCACTCTTCAACACCTCATTTCTCACTTTTCACTTCCTTCTCCGCTTGAATTCCTGTGTTATTTCTACAATCAAAGCACATTGGTTTTGCTTCATGTGCATTTTGTCCCCAAGGTCTTCAGTTCAGTTTCTGAAGCGTTTTCTGTTTAAACATTAATGTTGGATCATACTGACATCTCTGCTCCATTAGATCAAGCCCTTTGATGAAGAAAATGGTGTCATTAGTTAGTGGTGCATTTGTTTTGTGTTGTCTTCCCCTGCCGATGCAGGAAAGGGGACCCTTTCCCATACTGTGTCACCAAGGTTTAGATGTGGAGTCCACCTGCAGCCTGGTCAGGGTCTCTTGCCATGTTCCAGCTCTCTCTGCTACATAAGCGCTTCAGAGGGCGAGAACCAGTCTTCTACTTTGGAAAAAACACATCAGGATGCTGCTCACCCTGAAAGCTGCCCAACAGAATATGCTGGTGGTGCAGTGTTAGCAGTGAGAGGGGTACCACGTGCCCAGGGGTTCTGCAGAGCGCTCTGAAGTGGGCATCTGTTTCAAGGTTATCCATAACTGAAGACAAGTCTGCAATGTGGCAGGTCTTTCCAGTCCCGTGTTTCTTTGCAAGTCCAGGCAAGATGTGGAGATCCTGTGATCAGAGCTCCCCTTGTTGCCCTCCTGGAGGAACTTTGCTGCACTTTTCTTCAGTCATCACATCACCTGCTTTGGCAGGGAGCAGCAGGTCTTGCTTCTGACACTGAGAAAATGAATCTCGGAGACAGGCTGGTGACAACTGATGCGTGCAGCGTTTGAAAATACAGGGCACAATTAGCAGTGGGAGATGTTTAAGTATCCGATTCTGCCAGAAAAGGAAGAATCCCTGTTGTACAGCTGATTTCCAAGCTCTGTCTCCTTAGAAAACTCTGAGGATGTATCATAGAAAATTTGTTATAACAGTAATCAAACTGACAGTTTCAGGCTAAAAAGGTTTTTCTGGTGTTTGCTTTGTGTTTAAGTTTGCTTTTAAAAATCTTCCAAAGTCCAGAAGGAACAAACATTACATCTATGTGAACTTTCATACCACCTGATCACTTGGCTTCATCTGTCTTTTTGTTGAGGTCCTCTTTTCAGGTCTCGTGGAAAGCAGCTACCTGAATTACGGGGCCCCTGCCAGGTGTTTTAGTTAGCACAGAGCTGAGTTTTCTAGCTCTGTTCAGTGCTGTTTTGTAATCACAAGGCTATTTTGGTCCTGCCGTGCTCCTTGGCGTTGGTCCCTCACAACAGCCGTTTCCTATCTAATAGGAACGGCAGACAGAATTAAGATGTTTTTTATTTTGTGTGACGGTGGCATTACCATTGCAATGACATAGTAACTCCAGAGGTGTAAATCTAGAGTGTCTGGCACGGAAGTACTCATCATAACACATGCTTGTATCTGAGTGGGGAGGACAGACAAGTAAAGCTCTATCCACGATGGTTAATGGGTGCTGAAGAGGGAAAGAAAGTCTCTGGATCCACCTGGGTTTCTGTTCAGGACCTAAGCATTTGAGTTGTGTTAGGTTACACAGATGTGTCTGTGCAGGTCCCAGAGCTCTGGCTGTGCCTCTCTACTGTTGCATTTCTTCCATTTTCAGAAGGAATTAAAGATTTCTCAGGACAGCGTCAGGCTGACAGTTGCTTGGGGCCTTTCTGTGACGGTGCGGAAGAAGGTGCGTTGCTGATGTGGGATGTGTCCCAGCACAACGGTGGATGAAAATACCATAAGGGAAGACCGAGATGAAGTTAAGGACCATAGTGATGGTGATGAAATTGTAATTCTGTTGTATAAAATGCCAATCCATGCCCTTTGGAAGTATCGATAGGGATTTCTGCTCTAAGTGTTTCTTTTATCTGCTGGAAGTGTTTGAGAGAGGGGAGCCCTTTGTGTGCTTTTTCACAGAGTGAATATTGGGCACTAATGAGAGAGACCCATGACAGAGATAAATGTGGTGCCTCGGAACATATTTTCTTCCCCCAAGGAAAAGAAATATTCATGCTGCTTTGCAAAGCACTGCAGAGACACTCCTCGGGAAAGCCAGCTACAGTTCTGGTTACCCAGAACTGTCTCAGAAAATGAGTTAAAATGAGAACAGACACAGAAAAAGTTCTACAGCGTGAATGGGGGGCTTCTCATAAAAACCAGAGTAGCAATGGGTGACTGCTAGACCACTGATGCACTGGTAGAAAGCGATTGCTTTCCCAGCTCTTGTCATGCTCTGCTGGGAAGGCAGATTCAAATTCAGAACAAACAGATGTTCTGGTTAAAGGTGCTTGGCTGAGAAATAATGTCATTAACACGTTCTCCAGCAGCTTTCCAGTAAGCACAGTGGGGTCTGCAGCCTCCACTTGGTTTTAAATTTGAACTGTGTCAGTTTGAGTATAACTGGGCAAGGTGGCTGTGGTCACAAAGGCAAGGTGATACTAGAGCCGTGGAATGCCTGAGCAGGAAATGGCAAGTCCAAGTGTCCTTGAGGTAGTAACACCACAGGAAAAGGATCCTGACTGGCCGCACACCCTTTTTCTCCTACAGCTGGGCCTCCCAGCAGAGCAGAGGCATCCTGAGAGCCACAGCTCACTGAAAGTAATCCTGCTTCTGTCTTCTGGTTGCGTCCCTTGTGCTTGTGCCATCTTGTAACAGGCTGCATTTAATGTGCTGAACATAGACAGCTAAGCCTGTGAAGACCTGTGCAGAGAAGAGTCTTTTCTATGTGTATGGGTCCACAGCTCTGTGTTGTCTCATTGGTGATGTCGGTGCACAGGGTGCGCGTTAGAATAGCCAGTGAAGAGAGACAGGTCTGAGCCACTAGGACACCATTTATGTTCTATTTGTACAGGCTTCCTACGAAATAGCAAGCAGGAATGCTTCTACCTCTTTCCACTCTGCTTTCCCCATTCACACATTTTTCTTCCGCTAGAGTAACGGAACCTTGGAGTTCAAAGATTGAGCTGTGAACTCTGGCCCTGGGAAGGGACATGTTTGACATGTGCTCCTACCCTTAATGTTTTTGGTGGCCACTACGCACAGCTGGTTGCTGCAGTGAATCTGACCCTGCAGTACTTCCTGCAAAGATTTCTAGTCAGTGCTGACTCTATAATTTGTGGGGTTTTTTTTAATAACTATTACATTATGTTTAGGTTGTTTATCAGCAACTCTCATCACGTGAGTGACATTACTTAGATTCTGATGCACGGCTTATTCTGGTTGAGCAGAAATGCCATTAATGTACTTTGCAAGAACAGCAGTGCATGTGCGGTTAGTGCAGCATCCAGTGATGCTTCTTCCACAACTTTCAGCAACATCCTAGCAAGACTGCCTGTGGCAAACCTGAAATGTGAGTAGTGAAGGTCTTGAGGGCCATGGGTGTGGATCCACAGACAGCTCCTGCCTGAGGAGTCTCATGCCACTGTGAGCAGCATCATGGCAAAGGGCCAGTTCAAGAGGGATGTGGAGCTGCTAGAAAGGGTCCGGTGTAGGGCAACAATGATGATGGAGGTGGAGCACATCCCTTACGAGGAGAGGCTGAGGGAGTTGGGTCTCTTGAGCTTGGAGAAGAGGAGACTGAGGGGTGACCTCATTCATGTCTACAAATATTTGAGGGGTGGATGGCACTGGGCTGTTCTTGGTGTCATGTAGTGATAGGACGAGGGGCAATGGTTGTAAGCTGGAACATAGGAGGTTCCACATCAACCTGAGAAGAAACTTGTTCCCAGTGAGGGTGATGGAGCACTGGAACAGGCTGCCCAGGAGGGTTGTGGAGTCTCCATCAATGGAGATGTTCAAGACCTGCTTGGATGTGTTCCTGTGTGACTCGGTCTAGGTGATGCTGCTGTGTCAGGGGGATCAGACTAGATGGTCTTTCGAGGTCCCTTCCAGTCCGTAATGATTCTATGATTCTATCTCCTTCTTGGACAACAGTGGCTTAGGAGGAACAAACTGAACGTTTGCCAAGTGCAGACCTGTGTCGCTTCTCACCTTAGGCGTGAAGTTATGGGCCGGGACGAGCCGCTAGATGGCGCCAAGAGCCTGTGGACTGTGCAGGCATCAGGCGGTCCTGCCCGAGTGTTGGTGTGAGACCTCGTGGTGCGCCGTGCTGTCCTGGTTATGGTCCTGAACAGGGGGAGAGAATCCCATGGGATGTTGTGCCAGGGTGCGCTTGTTCCTTCCCACCGATCGATAAAGTTCAGGCGCTTATGGTGACGTGTGTTGTGCAGTGCAGCAGCGGGTGCAGGTAACCCTAACCCTTAGGGTGGTGTCAGTAGGGTTGATGCTCTTACCTTATGTTGTTAATAAAGTGCTGGGTGGGGTGAGAAAGTGGTTTTCAGAGGCGGAAACATGGTCAGCCTTGTCTGCAGTGCAGTTAAGATCATAACGTGGCCTGTCCTTTTAACAACATTGTGTAGACTTTTGTAAGCAACATGGTACGAGCAGCCAGGTGGGAAGGTCTTCACAGTTAGGAAACATAAGCGTTAAGGCTGGGATATGAAGAATGTAGAGCAAGTTGAGGACTCGTGTGTTGTAACACTGGTGAGGTCCCTAACGGCAGTGTTGCTGAGGTGTCTCTCCCTTGTTCATTGTGCTGCTGGGAAAAGCTCAGAGACTGACCACTCCTCCTCAATGTTTTATCTCTCCATGGCTGTGTGCAGTGTGGCCCCAGCCAGCTTTACCGAGCAGCAGTTGTGTGAGTGCTTCAGAAATCTTTCTCCCTTTGTGCATCTCCTGTGAAATAAATGGATGGCGTTATCTCCATATTATAGACAGAAGAAAGAGTCACAAGGAGAAGTATCTGCTGAATGCAGATACCAAGTATGTCTCTGGTTTTCTGACAAATAAGAATGCTCTCGGAGCCACGGAGACACTTTTATCTGTGGCTGCATTCATGTGCTTCAATTGCAAGTCATCTCACCAGTACCCTGACTCTTTCATGCCAAGTGTTCAACGCACTGATTCAGACAAGGTGGAAGGTCTGTGAAATGCGTTGTATAGTGCACATCATGGGTAGTGTGGCACAGAATCACTCTACCTACTGGTCAAATTAATTTCCAGTTTTTATACTTGTTCTTGGCAGCTGTGGTGCTGTGATAACTGGTAGGTACCTCCTCATCTTCCAAAGGAGTTTGCTGCAAGCTGATCAACTTACTGCAGGGCACTGTTACCATCAGGGAATCACAGAACATTAGGGATTGGAAGGGACCTCAAAAAAATCTAGTCCAATCCCCCTGCCAGAGTAGCATCACGTAAACCAAGTCGCACAGGAGTATGTCCAGGCGGGTTTTACATGTCTCCAGAGAAGGAGACTCCACAACCCCTTGGGCAGCCCCTTCCAGGGCTCTGTCACCCTCACTGGGAAGAAGGTCCTTCTCAGCTTGATTGATGTGGAACCTCCTCTGTTCCCCTCCTCTGTTCCAGCTCACACCCTTTGCCCCTTGTCCTGTCACTGGATGACACTGAGAAGAACCTGGTGCGTCTGTGTGCCAGCTAGCTTCTAGGAACCGGCATCGGTATCACTTGGTTTGAAATAAGAAAGATTGGAAAGATTGCACTGTCTGGTGTTGCTCTTTAAAATGCAGATGTGGGCAGCGCTAGAGGGAGGCCAACTGGAGGGCAGAGCTGTGCCCTGAGGGAGAAATTAAGGGAGAGTGAAAAACTTCTCAATATATCCATCATAGAATCATTAGGGATTGGAAGGGACCTGCCACAGCAGTATCATCCAGACCAAGTCATGCAGTCAGTGAGGGTTAGAAGGGACCACAGGATCATCCAGTTCCAAGTCCCCTACCATGGGCAGGGACCCCCCACCCTAGATCAGGCTGGCCAGAGCCTTATCCAGCCCGACCTTAAACACTTCCAAGGATGGGGCCTCCACCACCTCCGTGGGCAACCCATTCCAGACTCTCACAGTGAAGAACTTCCTCCTCACATCCACTCTAAATCTACCCATCTCTAGCTTTGCTCCATTCCCCCTAGTCCTGTCACTACCTGACATCCTAAAAAGTCCCTTCCCAGCCTTTTTTGTAGGCCCCCTTCAGATACTGGAAGGCTATAATAAGGTCACCTCAGAGCCTCCTCTTCTCCCCAACTCTGTCTGGCCTCATAGGATTGGTGCTCCAGCCCTCTGATCCTCCTCGTGGCCTTCCTCCGTGCTTGCTCCAGCATGTCCACATCCCTCTTGTAATAAGGGCTCCAGAACTGGGTGCAGTACTCCAAGTGAGGTCTCACCAGAGAAGAGCAGAAGGGGAGAATCACCTCCCTCAATCTGCTGGCCACACTTCTCCTGATGCAGCCCAGGATCAGGTTTGCCTTCTGGGCTGCAAGTGCACACTGCTGGCTAATGTTGAGCTTTTGGTCCACAAGGACCCACAAGTCCCTCTCCTCGGGGCTACCTCTGCAGCCAGTCACTGCCCAGCCTGTATCTGTGGTTAGGATTGACTCGACCCAGATGCAGGACCTTACACTTGGTCTTGTTGAACTTCATGAGGTTGGCTTGTGTCCACGTCTCCAGCCTGTCCAGGTCCCTCTGGATGGCATCCCTGCTCTCCAGCTTGGTGTAGTCAGCAAACTTGCTGAGGGTGCACTCAATGCCCCTGTCCATGTCACCAACAAAGACGTTGAACAAGACTGGTTCCAGGACTGATCCCTGAGGGACTCCGCTTGTCACTGGCCTCCACTTGGACATGGATCCATCAACAACTACTCTCTGGGTGTGGCCATCAAGCTGGTTCTTTACCCATCTAGTGGTCCACCCATGAAAGCCACGTTCTACCAGCTTGGAGACCAGAATGTGATGCGGAACAGTGTTAAAGGCTTTGCTCAGGTCCAGGTAAATGACATCAGTCGCTCGCCCCTCATCCATTAATGTTGTGACCTGTTCATAGAAGGCCACCAGGTTTGTCAGGCATGATTTGCCCTTGGTAAAGCCATGCTGATTGTACTCAATCACCTCTTCACTATCCATCATCTACCAGCCATGAGTGTTACCTGAGTGAGAAAATTGGAAATGCTAAGAGTCATTTGGCTGAAAGTATTGATTAGGGAGCTGTGAAAGTTATAGGGGAAAGAGGCAGAAGAAAAATCCTGAGTTACTTTTTAGAAGAGAGTAGGCTGACTAATGCACAACTTTAAGTTGCAAGTGAAGCACTGAGACCTACTCAATCTGTCGTGGGCTTGGTGTCTCAAAAATAATGGAAGTGGAATTACAGAGGCCTTGCACATTCTGATAACAGGTTTGTTTCCATCTCCATCAGGAGAGTGCGTTGTGTGTAATGCAATCATCTCTTGGAGAGATGGCTGAGACACCTTGCTTCTTTGTTTTCTGAACTCAAATTCCGTGGTGAAAGAATAAGGCTGATTCTTCTGCAAATCTCTCTCATTAGGGATGGCTCAGATGTTCCCTTGTGTGAGTGGTGCCCACCTTTAGGTGATTCTTTTGAGAGAGAGGAGGTGCAAAATGTTGATGAGTAGCTTTTGAGGGCCTGCCTCATCTTTCTTTATGAAGATTTTGCATGACTAAGGCTCCTTCTAACCTAAGTTTTCTTCTTGGCTCTGTGACAAATGTGTTTTAATACTGATTTCTTGATTCTTCTGTTTTGTGCAGCTGTGCTCCTGCACTTATGAGAGGGAGGAGCTTATCTCTTGAGGCAAAACTGCTTTTGGAAGGGGTGTTTCTTATATTGGTTCTGTTAATGGACTTTTCTCATTGTTTGCAGTTCAGTCTTCACGGCATTTTGAAATTAAAGTGTTTTGAACAGATTCTTCCCTATAGGATATTGGAAAATGTTTTATTATGGCTCATTCCAAACCACACTGAATTCAAAGGCAGCTGCAGAGTTTAGTCAAAACAATCACATACTGTCTGGGAAATGGGGCTGCCTGAACAGAGCCAAATGAGTGTGACTTTGATGGCTTGTGGTGGACTAAGTTTCAAGGAGTTGATAGTGTTCGGGAGTGAAGGGCAACTTTTGAGACAAACTGAATTTTATTGTATGCTTACTGGTGAAAATAGTAACTACGTAGAGAGCTGAGGGTTCTGATTCCAGCAACTGCAACAGAAAGAGGTGTTTTCCTGTACTGCACAGTGTTCAGGCCTTCTGTCTGTCAGTCCTCCATCCTCTTGCCAGGCAGGTCGAGTATCCTGCTCCCTAGCAGCCTGTGTGCCCTCAGCATATGCTCGTGTGAGCACCTTCTGGAAAACACCTTTGCTGTTACCCAACTATATCTCCGGGCATTTGTCATGGAAAATCAGGAGAATGGTAGTGCTGGCAACTAGATCTGCAGCGCCGCTTGCTGTTGTGAAAGGTGTGCTGGCCCTGCTACCAAAAGGGGTAAAAAGGCAAATAAGGCTAGAGATGGTGACTGAACGTCAAAGAAGTACAAATAGGGGGAAAACCAGATTCCGTAGGTAAAGAACGAACTTTGAAATATCCTGAGGTTTGGCTCCCCTGTGTCGTAAATCTGGCTTCTGGTTTTCCCCTCCCTATCTCATTACTGCCAAGAGTACAAGCCTGGGGAATCACTTTTCCATCTGCGGTGAAGTCCCTCTTGACCTAGTTCTGTGCCCAGAAACACCCCGAGTTGTTGCAGAGTACAAGGCCAATGTTGAAGACTCTTTTTTTGAACTCACAGAAGGTGCTGTCCACGGGGAGTATGTGGCTGCATGGTGTGTAGGAAATGCCTGTTCTGTTTGCACAGTGGTTGGGTGCAGGTGTTTGGAAGGTGCTGAGACTCGTGTATGAATATATTTATGCGTGTGGAAGCCTTTCTGCTCTGAAGTCCACAGGACTATCATTAGTGGAACATATAGAATAGCAGTGTCTGTTTGCTGAGGCCTGAGGTTGTTGTAGGCTTGTCTGATCCAGTACTTCTTTTCCTGTCACTTTAAGATCGTGTGACAGCAGGGTGCTGGTGTGTTATTGGACTACATTAAGCTTTGAATATGACCAGCATGTTTAATAACGGCTTAAAGTTAACAGCATATTGAATGCTTCTGTGGCTCTTATCAGTTTATTGGATGAAGACAGAATGAAGATTTTAGAAGAACAAGACTGCCGAAGCAGCATTAGCCTACAGATTTTAAAGTCATTTAGATATAACTTCCATGGTGTTTCACATGTCCTCGGTTCTGAGGTAGTTGTTCACTCAAAAGATTCAGGTGAGGATTTTAAGCCATTAACTCTCTCTCGGACATTGTTTCAAGCTTAATTGATTGTCAAGGGATATTGCAGAATATTCATGCTCTAAAAAGTAATGTGCTAGAACTCATCTTCTCTGAAGGATCACACAGTTGATGAACGCTGAGGTAGGAACTGGTGACCTTTTATCAAATGCATAAAAAGCCTGAAAAGTGACTATAACTTGTATGGATTTAGTTAGAAACCAGGACCAAATGTCGGCACAAACTAGTCCTGGATTTTTATTCTTTCAGGTGCAGGACAACTTTTTGACTGTTTTTGTTGTTAGGTACAATAAACCAGAAAAGGAGATCTGTTTGCTGAGGGATACAGGGGATGAGATACTGAGGATATTGGTGTCCCGGCACAGGAAAGCATTTAACTTCTTAATGCTGAGTAGGTCCTTAGGTCTTACTGTAGCTGAATGATTTCCTTAGTTGTGATGTGCGTGGAAAGTGCTTTGCACTGTGTGTGCAAAGCTGCTGAGCAGCCGCTGTGCCTTTCACGAATATTGCGTTTCACAGAAGTGTTGCTCTTCAATAATTGATTATGAGTCAACTAGTTTTTAGCTCTGGTTTTCATGCAGAGCTCTGCTGCCTTGTGCCTTTGAATACAGCTTTCCAAGGACAGATAGCTCAAGGATGCAGATGAGAGCAAACTGACCTATGAGGAGTCCTCATGTGTATCTGTGTTGGGGGGACACTTCTGGAATTTGTTTACCTTGCAGTCTGTCTTGAAGAGGTTTACTTGGTTTTCGTGGTACCAGACACCCGTGTCTGATGGTCTGGTCTTTGACGTGTTTGCTGCCTGAAGGGGCCTTCCCCTCCTGATTGAGGTTACTTTGGTGAAATTACACAGTTGAGAAGAATGGAGGGAACACTCCACTTATTTAAAAGTAAGTTATATGTTTATTTGGAGCCGAGTACGGCCTATGAATATGGCGAAGAAAGCAGCAGAAAATTTGGATGCTAATGAGGGAGATGATACTCCTGTCTATCCACTCATCTCTGTGGTTCTACACTCACTGTCCGAACTGCACTTGTAGCTATGGAAGCTTTTTCTTTTATGTTAAACTTTTTATTGTACATTTTTCACTGTACTTAGCAAGTCACTGGCTCTCAGAATCACAGAATAATCCTGTTTAGAAAGGACCTCCTAGGTCACAGAGTCCAACCAGATCCACAACAACAAAAAAACCTAAATACCTGATTGATCGATTAATTAACTCAGTCCATGCCTGTCCCTGTAGCAGGGCATGGGGCACAATGGCTACACATTTCTTGAATACCTCCAGGGATGGTGACTCAACCACCTCCCTGGGAAGGCCAAGACCAGCCCAAGGCAAAGGAAGACAGGGAAGGGCGAGTCCTCATAGGTGTACAGGAGAGAGAGGCAGAGCTGTGTGTGGTGGAAGGAGAGACACAACGGCACAGAATTAATAACTGTTGGCAGATAGAGAAGGGAGAGACAGTCTGGAAATGTGGAGAATGAGACTGATGAAATGAGGACTTGAGAAGGGGTACAGGGAGGGGTAGGCATATCTGAGGCAGCAGGAGTTATCTCCTGGGAAGAGGTCCAAGTGAGATGGATGATGTAGTACTGATCCAGCATGTTGCACGTGCTCTTAACTTCAAGCATACAAAGTCAATACACTTACAGTAAGTGCATTTGGAGTGCCTTATTGAGTCAGAGGCCAAGTGTGCAACTCTGTGTTTAGTTTAACCTTTATGTGTGTTTAAGTGTTCGGGAGGATTCTGTGAGGGGTAGCTTCTGAGAAGTTTGCAGAATCATGCATGCTTCTCAACTTGTTGTCACACAAACGTACAGCAGACGTGTGTGTAGAACTGTGCGTTTCCCTTTGGTTTTTTTGACTTGGTGGTGCCATTCGCTGGTTTTTCTCGGTGCAGAGCACCTGCTTTGCTTGGCTTTGTGCAGTGGTGGGGTGTGGTGTGATCCAAGTCTTGCTGAAGCTGGTGGAAAGACTTGCTGCTTCCATAGCTTCGACCTCTAGCACACACAGAGGCCCAGACCAGAAAGGGTGGGTTTTGGATATCTGCAGCAGGAGAGGCACCTTAGGCAGCTTTAATAGCGAAGTCTCATAAAACTTCCAGAACCCATTTTTGCCTTTATTTTGTAAAATGATGCTGGCTTTATTGCATCTGTAGGTTTGTAAAAATGCAATTACGCTTTCCCCTCTTAAGGAAGAGGTTAGCACTCTCTGAAGGTAACAAGATCACTATGCTAATTATTCTTTCTGTTATTTCCATTTGTCAGGGTCTGCAGCTTTTTATTGTCTGTGCTACTGTTGCCTCCAGGGTCATTTTCAGGTCCTTACTCTTGATTGAGCCTACAGATGTGTTATTGAAATGCGTATGAAAGAGGCCTGATCTGCCAATAAGTGTCATGCCAGGATGACGGGATTGGATTTGGTTATGTTTGCTCCCCAAACCCACGACACTTCCTAAATGACATTTTCGGATCACTGCTCTCTGTCTAACGTGACAGGCAAAACTCTGCCAAATACCCAGGTCCAGGATCTTTGAACTGTTTACGGTCTTTGAGCTTGTTTGCACTATCCTGCCCTTCATTGATGGGATGAGCAGCAGTGGATAGAGCAGACAGTTGGGAATGGCCAATACAGGTCAGGGAACTCGCTAAACGCCTCACAGACAAGTAGATGTGCAGCTCTGCTCCCGTGTCAGTGTGTGGCTGTAGGAATCGGTGGGTTGGTTTGTAGAGATACTGAAGGGAGCATGTTTCCCAGTTTCTTCATGGAAGTGAAACTATTCTGTGAACAAAATACTCAATCTACAGCAGGACTCTGTAAGAAGTAAATTCAGAGATGCTCCAGGAGAGTAGAGTGAGCTGTGCTGGCCCCTTCCAAGGTCAGTGTGCCGAGTGGCCTTGCAGTAGCCTGACACCCAGCCTGACTTATGCTACACATCTGTGATGTTAAAGGTTTCTAATGATGTTTTGGGCTGGGATGCCTGAACCCCATGGGGAGTACAAAGGTTGATATGCAGCAGAAAATGTTTCTGTGACATGATGTGGTGAACAATATTTGTGCTTATTTTGGGGATGGGTGTGAAGGGTTAGGGCCAGCTTCTAAGGATTAGTCTGAGGTCAGTAAAAAATTTTGCCGTGAATAAAAGGTGGCTTAAGATAAAAGCTTTTGGTTCTCAAACAGAGTCCTGCATGCCAGTTAACCCCATACAAGATTTCAATCATTCGGGCACACACAGCCTTCAAAAACTGATGCTACTTCTGATGCAATGGAAGGGCTGGCTTAATGACTGATGCCAGACTCCGGCCAGGTTCTGTAGGTGTTGGCCTGTTATCTGCATGTTTGAGGTGTGGTTTGGTTTCTCCATCAGACTTCAGAAATGCTTCTTCAAAGTCAACTTTCTTTTGTTGGCTCTTTGGTCCCCCCACTGTAAGTGTTGTGGTCTCTCCTGGCAAAATAGCAATTCCTTTGAGACCCACTGTGTTCTCACAAAGATTTCAGTCCTAGAGAGCTAGTTCTCACAAAGATTTTCAGTCCTAGTCGTAGTGCTGCCTGTTCAGCCTTAAAGGGTGGCTCTGTTGCTTGTTGTTGCAGAGTCAGGATGCCTGGGTTTGTAACCCATCTGCAGCAGGTACCCCTGATATCCCTTCTTTAATAGGATTTCATCGTGTTTCTATAAGCAGATGAAATAATGGCTTTGAAGAAAGTGCCACATCTCACTAAATGGGGTTATGTGCAGTTATCCTCTGCCATGTGGAATAACTCTCAGCCTCACTAGATGCAGCTGGGAAGCCACCCTCAGGCATTTTAGGGTATTTTTTTCTTTAGCCTTGAAAATAGTGGAAATGGCAATTTAAACAAAATCCATGGCCGTGTGCAGCAGTCTAATGCAAATGTTTTTCTTTGATCCCAAGTCTGACATCTTTATTAGTATCAGAAAAATGTGGTAAGTTGGAACAAGTTCAGTGGATTCTTTTCAAGCTGCTTTTTTTGTGAGGAGGCCTCAATGTTTCATTGCTCAGAACAGACTTTGAATATAGCTGATGTAAAATACATTTTGGATAAGGCATTTCGCTGCACCCTTTGGCCAATGTAGGGACTGGGTAGCTGGATTAATGCTGCTGATAAGGCTGTCGTGTGGGCCTTATCACAATGAGTCCCAGTTTATTACGGACTGTGAGGTGTTCTCTGTGGCTCTGTCTCATTGCATTGCCAACACTGTGCAGAACTAAAGATCAAATTTAAGTGCTTTAGGAACTTAACAGGCAGAAGTGCATGCGAGTGAGTCTCTCTGCGCTCCTGGCCTGTGGAACTGCAGAAAATATTATGGAGTAACAGCAGGCCTGCTGTCCTGTCTTCTTCCATCATCCCCAAAACCAGCAGGTTTGGGCCTCATGATTCGACAACTGGTTTTGAAAGAATAGCAGTCAGGTCTCAGTTTTGATTCCAAAGTGCTGGTTTTGCAGGCCGTCATGTCATAACAGAGTTTTATTTTAAATCTTTTGAAGTAGCTGGTAGAAGAGCCTTTTCTTTTAGTTTGCAGCGTGGCTCTGTGTGTGCTACCTGCCACTGGCCTCTGATAAAAGTACTTGTGTTGGAACTGTCACAGGTGATGTGCACAGATATCCAATGTAAGGCTGACTTCAATTTCAAACATGTTTGGTTGTCCTAAACGAACAGGATTTGTGTCATTCTTGGCAATTCGAAAACAAATTGCACAATAAAAGTCAAGCACTTATTGCTGAACCCTGTCATGGGCATGAAGCTGCCAGCAATAGCTTTGCGATGCTCTTTCCCAAAGCCTTATTTTGGAGAGAGAAAGGTTAGAGGTCCTGGTTTAGATAGGTGCTCTGATTTTGTGTTGCAGGAGTTCAGGCTGGTGCTTCGCAGTAACTCTGCAGCGCTCATGTTTGCAAAAGTGGACTGTCCTTCAGACATCCAAGGGCTGCTCCAGAAGCATTTTGTGTTCCCATTTCACCAGCAGAAGTTACTGAAGGGCACAGAAAAAGCCTCCCAGGCAGAGGTTTCAGTTCAGCACGTTCATTACCTTTTAATTGATTGTAAATTGTGCTGTGACCTGCCGCATCAATAGCTGAATCCAGCAGAAGCTTGCGCAGGTTGCACATGTATGTTGTTAAAAAGCCTAACTGGCAGCTGTTTGCCGCTGGCCGGCATAAAGGGCGCTGCGTGAAGGACAAAGTCATTTTGAGAGGCTTTTGGTGATATATTGTTGGTGTGGTTTGGAAGTGGCTTTAAATATAAACTAGTTTCAAGTGCCAGAAACATTTGTTTTGGACAAGGAGACCCACAGACCCTTCCTGTGTTGCTGTTGGGTGTGAATGTACAGTGCAAGTGTTAATTCTGGGCAACTCATTGTAAAAGCTCCCATGTCAGCTGCAGCATGTAAGAGCTGCCACAGAAAATGTGCCTGCATGCAAAGGCACAACTAAGCAAAGCCTTTGATTTAGGAAGTCGAGCCATGGTATAAAATCACCTTTGGGGAAAATATAAACGTGAATACGTGTTTGGCTGAGCCACAACAGGCACGATGCTGTCAAAGGTGAGCGATCGTACACACCACTGCGGAGGCTAAGGTATAGAAATTACTGCTTCCCTGGAGGACTTCTTCTAGGCCATTTTGCAGTCGCCTATAGAACATAACCACGTAATCCGGCCGACTAACAATTCCAGCCAGCTGGCACGTGCTCGGTATTCCTTTGTTCTACTCCTCCCTGAGCTGGAAAAAGAACAGAATAATTACTGAAAGCCAGCCCAAGTGTAGTGCTTGCTTCTGTGCTGCAAGTGCACGGTTCCTTTCCCTCACCCTTTTATGTGTAGTGAGCAGATGTGTAGGGGAAGCATAGCTGTTGCTCTGTTACAGTTTTTTGGAGGATGCTGCTCCTTGTATTTGTGGTGGTGGTGAGGATCGGTGCAGTTTTTACACAGCAGCTTTCTTTGGAAGTTGCCCTACTTTTGGGATTGTATCTGCTATAATAGCTTAACACCGGTTGCTTTTGTCCACTACGAAGACTGCTCTGGTTTCATTGTGCGATAGAGGCAGCAGTCACTTGGGTTGTTCCACAGGCTACGCCTGTTTCTGCAGTGTCAGACACTGGAGGGAGACTCAAAAGAAAGTGGTTTGACCCTGTTAGTAGCTGGTTTGTCTATTGGCTAATAGGTGATAATGGCTAGATGGATTTTGTATGCTGTCCTAAAGTTTTGAGGCCGCCATTTATTGAACTGTCATCAGAGCAGGCTTTTCCCAAGTGTGTTGTGAATGTAAACAATCCTGGCTGTCCTTGAACTGCCACAGCATCACCTAACTCCTCCCAGGCAAAGAGGGGTCGTTTCATCTATAGTGGTACAATAGACACCCCTCGAGTCAGCAAAGTCCCAAAGGTGTCATGTGGAACAGACTGGCAGTGCAACAGGTTTTTGTGGGGTGATTCTTGGTGGAAATGCTGCAGACTGTAGGGAAGCACATGGTTGTGTGCTTACTGTAGAAGAGATGGACAGCCCATCCAGAAGGTGGACAAGTCTTCAGACCACGCTCTTGTTTATCAGCACACTGCTTTTCAGATTGCTTTCTTAATTTACCGTGGGTGTGTGATTGCAGATGCATGTTAGGCTACTGAGAGATGAGCACCAAGGGTATTGCTGCTGCCAGTTAGTTTTACTTTCTTTAGGGCTTCATCTGCCTCAGGTATTGCTGAACCACAAACAAATGCAAAGAATTAATGAGATTTTGCAGACTGAAATGAGATGCTTGTCTGGAAATCATATAGGAGACTTACTGCCTTTTGTCTCATTAGAGGCATTAACAACATTATTAAGCTAATCATATTTGCATTACATATAAAGACAAATGCTGACTGGAAATCTGTAGCTAGTGATGTCAGTAATCAGACTTACATGATCACATTCTTCAGGTCTAACCTCAGACTTAGCATCTATCAAACATGCAAAGCCTTGCTTCAAAGCTGTTTTCAAATTTTATCATAAGGGTGAGCAAATAGATTATTCACGAGCACTAGCCGGGTTAAAGCAAAGCCTTAGAAATATTAACTAGACCAGTGCTCATCAGCTACTTCTCTTCTTCTCTTTTGCTACTTGCTGCATTAAAAAGGAGCTGCCTGTGTTTCTGCTCTGTGCATCTGAAAGCTCTCCTGGTACAAAAGATCTCAGACTAATACATCTCAATAGAGCTCAATGGAGTATTTCAGTGAAAAGTCTATCCCTGTTTTTCTCCACATATGGTTGCTTTCAAATGTTGACAGATGTGATCCACTGCAGTGCTTGAGAACTGTCTGATGGAAATCAAAGATAAGCTCGTGCTCTCCTTGAGCAGAGCAGGAGTTTACTGACCTTGATAAATAAAGAGCTAAATTCAGAAGCATTAAAAAAATGCAAAGAGCCCCCACCCCAAAGCTGAACTCCAGTGCCTTAAATTCAAAAGCTGGATGACTCACTCCAGACTCAGCTTGTATAGGCATTAGTCACTGCGCAGTGGGTCTCTGCTGTTCTCAATAGGCACCGTAGGATGATTGAAGCAAGGACTCTGTTGAGCTCACAGTCAGACTCCAGCTGTCCCTGCAGGAAGCCAGCTGGGTGTAAAAAAAAAAAAAACAACACTGGGACTTGAAGACTGCCCTATGTGAGCCAGGGGAGTGTTTCTACCTGTTGATTTGTCCACACTTCTGGACCTACTGATGTTTTCCACTGAGAAATGGGTCACTAAAGGCAAAGGTTACAAAATGGGAATGGAGACTCTTGAAGTCGTTGTGCTTGGTTGCCGAAGGCTTTCGGAACAAGAACTGTATAATGGTTTGTGTTGGAAGGAACTGTAAAGACCATGTAGTTCCAGCCCCACTGTTCTAGTGGACAGCTTCCTCTAGATCAGGTTGCTCAGGTCCTTGTCCAGCTTGGCCTTGAATTATCTTCAGCTTTTCAGGACAACCTCTTCCAGTGCCTCACAGGGAAGACCACCTTCCTTGTACAGCTAATTTAAATTACTCTTTCAGCTTGAAGCTATTGACTTGTGTCTTATCAGTACATGGGCTTGTAAAAAGTCCCTCTCCAGCCAGTTTTAATAAGTCCTTTAGGTACTAGATAGCTGCTGTAAGGTTTCTCCAGGACGAACAAACCAAACTCTTCCAGTCACTCTTTGCAGGGGAGGTGTTCTAGTGCTCTTTGAGGACCTGCTGTGGACTCGATGCCTGGGATGGCCCAGAGCTGAGGGTTCTTTTGTGGCGTTTTTTCTCCAAACAAACAAGTGGCTGATGATGTCTGAGGTGTAGGTTAGCGCTGCAGCTCATGTTGTAAGCTATCTGTGCCAATCTTGCAGTGCAAAACAGTGTGACCTTACCCAGCAGACGGAGCCACTAATAGGATTTCCTTAATGGTGTGTGTCTGACTCGGATCTAATCCGAGTCTCTGTTTGGCTTCAAGAAAGAGTGAAGCTCCTTTGCAGCAGGTGGATGTGAGGTGGTGTCAGGTCCCCTCAGGCAAGGTCAGACCTCTTAGCTTTTTGGTTACAGCTTTAAGTTTCACCAGGACAAGGGTAATAGAGCTGCCTTGCTGACGCTTCAAGTTTCTTCAGACTGAGGCCCAGAGGTGCTTTCAGTTAATGTGAGTTAAGCTTGTTTTTTACCCTTCTGACAGTTAGAGGTGGCGTCCTTTTTCTGAGGTCATACAACAAGATAGAGGCATCCTGGGAAGAGAACCCAGGTGTTGTGGCTCTCATTCCTGTACATTACTTCTTTTTAATTTGCCCCTGCATATTTATCTCTTCTTTCTTCACTGCTGGTAGTTTTTGGTTTGTGGTTTGGGGTTTTTTTTTTTGCTGTGCTGTTCAAATTGCCCAGGTTTGACAAGTGTGGTAGGTAATGAATAGTGTCAATTTGGTTGCCAGTACTGCGTATGAGTAGTACAATGATAATTGTGACAAGTTGGCGTTTATGACTAGTGGGTGAATCCTGTAGACTAGATCCTAGGCAATGTTAATAATTGCTGCATAGATACTGAGGAAACAAACTAGTCTTGTTTGAAATACTCCTGTCTTTGTAGAACTGTGAGTGTTTATTTACCCTCTGATCTGTTAACCAGAAAGCATTCATGGAAAAGCTTGAGATTCTAAACGGACTGAAATGTCGGTATTCTTCCAGCTCAGATACTGTGCTCTCAAGAGTGCACCCGGAAAGGAAGATTATTTGTAGTATATCACAGTACAGTGACACCTGTGAAAGAAGGGGACAACAGTGTTTGCAGCAATTGGTCTGTTGACCAGTTCCCCATGTTTTCTTTATTCTAGAAACACAGTGAGCAAACCACAGCAGCTGGGGAGCCATGTCTAGCAGTACCACAAGTAGCGTATAGCTGCACAGTTGCAGCAGATTCAGCCTAGGTACAATCAGCTTTGCCTGCCCTCCTATACTGTGCACGTCCAAGTGCACTGCAGCATGTTTCCTAATTGGTTTCAATGCTTATCCACACTCTGCCTACACCAATCATTTTTCTTACTGTGCTCCGGGCTGTATTCCCCGATTCCATGTGTCTTGCTGTGTAACCTTGGAAAGGGCATGAACGTTGTAAATTTTGAAATTAGATTTGAAATTAGCTTTCTTCGTGGGCTTACTGCACTCTGGCAAGCGAATCACCTTTAGGCTTTTACTGAAATAGTTTGGCTTCTAAAGTAGTGAGTAATAAATTGAACATTCTAATGTTATTACTCTGTGGTTGGAACAAAATTGTTTGTAAATATGAGAACAATTTCCTTGTGACTGCTTTACAGATCCAAGGACCAGAGCAGTGTTTTGGTGGTAAACCCTCAAAGTCTGATGCTCTCTTCTGCCAAAAATCCTGAAGCTCCACTCAGATAAATATTTTCAGAAAAGTAAGAGGTGGCTGGAGATTTGGAAACATCCCTTTGAGTTGTGGGCAGGTGTAGCTGGGGGAGAGTCCTGGATGCTGTTGCCTGTTCTCTAGTCTCTTCTGTTGATGGTCAGACAACAGCACTTTAGTCTGAAAACTGACTGGTTTTATTCTGTGGGAAAGTGATCTCCGACGTGTTATCAGCTAAAACAAGTGAGGCAATGTATTGTGTGAGGGTGTGCTCTCTCCTGTTTATGCAGTGCTGTGAGAGCCTAAGCGCCTATCGAATGCTTATTGCAAAGGCTGGTGCTGTGAGCAGGGCTGGAGTGGAGCCACAGCCTCAAATCTTTGAGAAAATCAAGATGCCGCTCTTGTGCTGAAATTAGTGTCTTCAAAAAAGAAAGGAAAATCCTAGTCCTGTGTGTGCAGAGCAGTGAAGGACAGAGAACATACAGTCGGTCCTTGCTGTTTTATTAATATTGTAGCTATTAATTTTTTACACAGACAACAGAACACTTTATATATTTTATCTTTTGGGCAGTTAGGCTTTTTAATTTCAGTATTGGTAGCAAATTTTATTGTGCGATAAAATTGTTTCTGTCTCCACATTTGTCGAGTTTGACTCCAAATAGAAAAAAGATCATCCAACCCTAAGTAATTCAAGCCTATTGTTCAGCGCTTATAACCCCGTAACCTCTCCAAGAAATTCATTATTGATTGTGCCTAGGGCTTGGGATAAAGTATGTCTCTGTATAGTTAATTGTACCCCACGGAACTGCATCATTTCTGCTGCGGTAAGCACAATCGGGTTCTGTGCAAGTATTACCGGGTGAGATCTGCAGAGGGGTCTAATAGACTCCCATTAATTAGATGGCCATAGGAAACGTGGAGCTCTCCGACTGGGAAATGGGACTTGGTAATGAATACTGTTGATGTGCTAGTATTGAGGGCGGCTAAGCAGTGGTTGGTAGATGTCAAAGGGAAGTAGAAGAAGAAATACTTTTGTAGGTTCAACTGAATTTGTGTTTTACAGTACAGATGGATCGCAGGTGGTGAGTTCATGGTCAGATCCTAGTGGTTGCCAAGTCATTGTTACAATGTTGTAATGTTGTGACATTACAATAGTTACCTTGGCCTTCAGATGTTACATTGTAACTCAGAAGTTTGAGACTGAACCTTACTTATGTCTAGTCAGGTAGCAGTAGCAGAATGAAGAATAAAACCAGTGTTTGAAAACAGCGGAGATTCAACAGCCTCTGTCTTTATCACTGCAGCAATAAGCCTGTTTACACTGTAGTACCCAGTTATCTGGCTGAGCTCAACTGTATGCCTTTGTGAAGGAGCAGGACGCAGTGTTGTGTGGGAGCATCTAAGATTCTGTTCTGATAGCACTCGCTCACATGATGGGAGTTGTTATGGTTACGTTTAAGAACCATTTTAGCAATAAATCTGTGTTTCTACTGCGCTTTGTGTTAAGCAGCCCAAAACACAGTATGGGGTGCTGTGCCCCAGAGCTTTGTTAGCGTAGTGCCTTGACCTCTGAACAAGGCCTCTGAGAAGATGCCCAGTGTTGCCTTTTGCTTTGACGTTCTCTAACGCCACAGTGTGCCAATTGATTGTGCTGTCCCTGTACTGTAAAGTGTCACTGTAACTTTTCTCTCCTAGATGTCTGTTCTCCTATCTACCGCTTGCCTGCGAGGTCTCCCTTTCAGCAGGGCAGAGACTGCTCCAGACTCACAGTGCAATAGCAGAAAAGCTGTCAGATCAGTTTCTGTAGCTACACTTTCTGTGGTGTAGGCTTTGCTGTGGTGCTGTGTAAACAGCACACAACAGTTCCAAACGAAAGGCTCCTGCCCCCTAGGGCACTTTCTGCACCAGCTAGTGACCTTCTGTGATTAGACCTGTGGGAAGAAGGACTACCTTGAGCAGAGAACTTCATTGCTACAAAGATTAATTTTTGCACATAATTAGAATTAGTGGGACTGGCACACTGGATATCTCTGTAATGAGCATCCATCTTTCTCTTTGAATCTAGCAATCTGTTAGATCTGTTTTTGTGGAACAGAAAACATGAAGTGTTACATTTCAGACTACTTTATACTTCATTCTCAAAGTTTTCAAATGTGGAATTATCAGTTTCTTTCTCTGTCCAGAATAAGTTTGGTAACAAAGTTGTTGCAGTTGCAGCAATTGATACTGCATCTGGGGATAAACAGGGTGGGATCTTGTTGCAGTTTGAAAATTACCAGAATTTTCAGATGTGCAGATTTGTGCTTTCATGAATAACAAAAAGTTACTCTCAAGAGGAACCCTTCCCCCAGTTACCTGTCCTGGGGGAGGTGACACTGTCCAGGGGACCTGCCCCGGAAAGGCTTGTCCTGGGACCTGCCCCCAGTTACACTGTCCTGGGAACCTTCCCCAAAAGGGTCTGTCCCATATCCAGCCTAGACTACCCCTGGTGCAGCTTGTAGCCATTTTCTCTGGTCATATTGCTCACTGCCAGGTAGAAGCAGCATCTAGCAGGCACAAGTGCGAAAACACTCCTTGGACCAGAGTGAGGTGTTTTGTCCAGAGCCAGACCTACTGCTAACGCGCAGCTCCCCTGAATTACCTATGAAATATGTTGTGTGAATGTTCGGAATGATGAAGCAGTGGGACAAGGATATGAAGTAATGCAGAAATGAAACTGGCGGGGTTTCCATAGCAATGATTCTTGTGACCAGCGTAATAGACTTGTAGTAGTTCTTGTATAAATACTGGAAAGGCAAACATTGCTTCCTTTAATGCTCTGTCAGAAGACATAGGGGAATTGGTATGTTTTACAGAAAAGCATTAGAATTGTCTTGGTGGGCTGTCATTGACTTGACTGCTTTCTGGGAATCCTTTAGAAATTGTTCCCTACACAATTTGTTGTCTAATCGGGCGCCTTCTGTTATTAATTTCTCCACTAATGTCCAGATATGCAGCAGGATTAGTAATTTGCTTGTGATTGCTTGTGCAGGTCTGGTGCAGTTCATTCAGATTCTGCTGCTGCCTTCAGATAAAATGCTCAGTTCTTTGATAAAAGTGCCGGTCTTATCATAATGGCAGTTTCACAGGAAGGAATAAAATTAAGCCAAGCAGAATTCACTTGACCCATTGACACACAGAATAATACAAGAGGCACAATAACTGTGTTATTACCAGTGGGACTGGAGTTCTTGTGGCACATGGGATCCTGCTGCAGTACTTCCTTAATTTTTTATATCTTTTGGAATTTTTTTGCAAGTGCTCTGATACAGGGGAAGCATCTAAACAACTTACCTTCTCCCTTGCTGCTTGAACTGCAGTGTTTTATTTCTCAGGTGATATTTTGCTGTAAAGAAATGAGATTGACTCAGTACCTCTCTAACTTGTACTGAAATCAGCCAGTCTGTTTTCTGTATCCTGTATCCTCTTGATAACAGGATGGTAGAAAAGCTTTGGGGGGAAACGGTTTAACAGCAGCAACAGTAAAAAAACAAACCAAGACAAGATGACAAACAGGGTTTCTAAAAGCAGTATTATCTTCAGGTTTCTTTGAATTATCTCTTTTTGCCATGTTTTTGTAATCCTAATGAAAAGCTTTCTGATTCTGCCTCTGTGAACACCACTGTAGGATACAACTTTGTGTAAAAGGCACTAAATTACAGTGAATGTCAGTGCTCCTTCTGTTAATGGGTTTTGTCATGGTTCTGTCCTATGATCTCATAAGCTGTGACCTTGTTTCACAGCTTCCCTGCTGAAGACAAATAACTTGAAGCACTCTTGTTCTTGAAGCTCATAAAACGTGGGTTTTCAGTAAACAAGAAATTCCAAGAATTAGGAGACTTGCTGGAGTTGCTTTGTGTTTGGTTAAGGACTGAATCCCTGGAGAACACCAGAAAACTTCAGCAGAGGCATCTCTAAACAGGATGTGATTTGGCTTTGAATATCCAAATAATCAAGCTTCCCAATCCCTAAATAAAATTCCTGTCAGAAGCAGGTCTTGACTAACTGAACGGAGGCAAATGTAGATGCCCAATGTGTTGCATGTGAACAGCCCACAGGTGGAAAATGTTCTGAGCAGTTGTTTTTGAGACCCCTATTAAAGTGAGGGGGAGCTTAAGTAGTTGGCTTGATTGACCAATGCAGAATAAACAAGCAAAAGCAGTGCTGCAAGGTCCACCACACCTGCATATGAGGAGGTAAAGAACCTTTCCCTGATTGATGCACAGCTAATTCTGCATGCAGGCTGTGTTGTTCACAACTGCCTGAAAAATGTAAGGAATTTGAAATGAACCCGATGCAATTTTTATGCTGATTGTATACGATACCTTTTTACACAGCATGTAGTGGGGAGCTGGAATGTACTTTGAGTTTCTGAATGTCATGGCTGCTGCAAGCACTCGGGGCCAGGCTTGTTACTCCTGTAATCAGCTGTGCACAGGTGGAGGGACTGTACTTTTTAGCCAGACCAGTGCCTGTCTGGATCAGGACTCATTCTGCAGACCTGGAGGCAGATCATTCACTAGGAAAATGCAGCAACTGGAGTAGCTCAGATGAGATGTTTCTCATTTATGGCACCACATAGTCTTGTTGCAATTGAATGCTTGTGCAAATGTTCTAAATAGGCCTTTAATAAAGGAAAAGAAGCAATGAGAAGCTCCTCCTTCCTGTTGTGAAAAGGTACATTGATGTTGCTGATAGAAACCTCACAGTTGTCACTAGCACACCTGTCTGGGAAATGAGAAGAGACAGGAGCATGTCTAACTTGTGCATATGTGAAGTTAATTCATTTTGCTGTCTTATCTATAGATACGTGGTGTGTGCACACTCATCTCTGAGTAAGGCTGCTGCTCAGGGTCTGAAATTCTGGTGCCAATATCAGAAGTGATACTGTAGAAATTTTTTCTCCAGTCAGTGCCGTATAAAGCTGATTCAAAACAAGTCATTAAATCCTTTCTGGTTTGCATGGCATGATTATTTTTATTCCCTTCCTTCCTTTATGCCATCTGTCTATAAACCTATTGATTTTTCCAAGCATTCTGTTTTAGCTCTTGATGTAGTATATCAGTCTCATCTGTTTTATTAGAGATATCCCCCCACCCCAATCATCATCTTTGGAGGATACTTTTATGTAAACTGAAACAAAGATTAGTTGCAATGATGATGTAAGCAGGGGGTTAAAAACTGCATTGATCCAGTATTGACTACAGTCAGGAGGAATAAATCACAGCCTACGAGAAAAGGAATGGGGTCAATAGTTTTATGCCTCTTGCTTATTTCATGTTACCTTGATATATCAGTGTCTGGATGTTTTCCCTTATGTTGCTGTATTGCTTCTCAGAAATCATCTTGGCAGGATTCAAAGAGTGATGGAAAAGGCTTGATGAGCATTTTTGGGGACAGACGCTGTACATTCTTGTGTGCGGATTTGGCTGTGTGTTCAATGTTTGAAACACCAGCAAGACCCATACACATTCTTATGACCTTGATTTGGTTTGGTTAACTGGCAGAGAAGCCACTCGCACAGCAGATTCATTTCGTGGCCTCTCGCTGAGCAGAGTTAGAATGTGATTTGTCTTCACCGCGTATCGCATCTCTCCGTGTTGAGTTCGTGTCCCGAGTAACGGGTTGTATTTTGGATGTGTATTATGAAATCGCATGCTCTGTTTGGCGCGTGAAACTCATTGAAAAACTGGCTTTGTGTAGATCCAGTCAATGTGGGCTTAATGTATCACAGTATCACAGTATTATCAAGGTTGGAAGAGACCTCATAGATCATCAAGTCCAACCTGTCACCACAGAGCTCAAGGCTAGACCATGGCACCAAGTGCCGCGTCCAATCCTGCCTTGAAATGTAGGTAATTGGCTACAGCTCTGGTAATGACTGGAAACCTGGAGTACAGGACACTGCTGCCCAAAGGTCAGGACAGTGCATTACTGTCCTGGTGCTGTGCTGTTCGGGACTTGCGATACTTACTTTTTTCATTATTCTCTAGAAGAATAAAAGGGGGCAAATGATATGTGGAAGGCAGTAGCATAGCAGCTACTCAAGGAAGGGCTGCCTGCTGTAGCCTGCTGAGAACACTGAGTATAACAGTGGGTTTGTGCAGAACTGAAATGCATCCCATTTCTTTTCACCTGAGGATGTGAATGAGTCTGGCTCTGCTTTGTGCACTGGATTTTAAATGTGTTCTTTTGTTTCTAACTTACTGTGAGAAACTGGTGTTTGCAGCTGTGAGTTTTTCACAACGATCTGTGTGAATGTCTCCAAATTATTCAAATTGGGAAGCAGAAAATACCAAAGTAGTCCTGGCTGAAAACTTGTTCTTCAAAACAAGCCCTTTTAAAATACAGGAAACCAGATCAGATCAGTCGTTTGAGCAGTTTTTCTCTAGAACAGAATGTACCAAAACATAAAACATTGTTCACCGAGGAACCCTCCAGTGGCTGTGGAGACCTGAATCCCCCTCCTTCCAATTCAAACTACTAATTATGCTCCATAACTGGTTAAAACCCATGGAGTTCTGACAGAGATAAGCAGGAAATAGGAATTGCTTACAAACAGCATCACAAACGGTCTCCGTGCTTGGATTGTCATTTTTCATTTGTAACGTGGCTGTTGGTAGTAAAACATTGCTTGGCCTGACGACACGTGAAATGTGTGTCCGCTACATGCAGGGCGTTGCGGTGTCTGAAGGCCAGTGTTTGCCTCTTTGTTTTCATTTTTAGTACTTTTTTTTCCTTCTTCCCTGATTTTTCTTCTGTCGCAGTCCACTCCAGATTTCGAGGGTTGTTTGGCACTCTAGGTGCCACCTCTGGGTGTCCTCAGTCTCTAGGAAAACAGTTGAGATGGAAGTCCCCTTACCAGTCGTAGTTAATGTTAAGAGTGGTGATGCGGTGTGAAGAGATGTCTCTGGTGCAGTTTGTGTGTTTAATATCAACCTGATGACTAGACAGGGTAAACTTGCTTTAAAGAGGAAATAGACGGTAGACACCAAACCAGGCTTGTGTCTAGCAGGTAAACACTTGTCTATTTCTTTAAGCAGGTAACTTGTCACTTTTGGTTTTGTTTTATAGGATAGCAATTAAGTCAACGTTTCTTATAACAGCTGGGACAGTTAAGCTCAAGTTCACCTCTGTCTAAGCATAACTGAAGGCAGGATTTTTAAGAGCTTGACAGGAAGCTGCTTTCACCAAGAACAGGAAACTACCTGAACCAAAAACAAAAGTGCAGGTGATGGAAAAAACCATCCCCAAATCTCTTGCTGTCTAGATCCACACTTTCATGTTAATGTAGCTGTCCTTTTAATTGTGTGTGTAGATCCTATGATCAGTTCCAGTAGTGACAGGGTTTGTGCAGGCATTGCTGTGTCTGAGGTGATTCTGGGGCTGAGGTGGTTCACTGAAGAGGGATTTAGACAGAATTCTGTGTTTTTGTGGAGGTCTGTTCCTCTTCATTTGTAACAGTTAGAATAAGGATCTGTTTTCACATCTCCGTGATGGTTTTTGGTTCTCTAAAAGGGTGATCACTTGATTTTTTTTCTGGAAATGCAGCTCTACTGGGTGTCGCTGCCAATGAGTGGGCACTAGTGGCAGGCAGTGAGATTTGGCTCAGAATTGAATTTGTAGTGTTTTTCTTGTCAGTCCGTAAGCAAGAATTGAAGTATGAAATTATAAGATAACTAACTCTTTCTGGTGCTGCTGTGTTGGTTAGCACAACTGCATATCACTGCCTTTCCTTCATCCCATTTTTAATTGCTTAGATCAACATCAGATTAGTTTTCCTGTCAGGCGCTGCTGGAAGACACTGCCAGTTGAAAGTGTGCCCAAGTCTATGTGCTGGGTTTCCTTTTTGGTTTTTCAAATGAACGAGTCCGTACACAGGAGCATTGTGGGTTCAGGCTGGGCTGGACATGACATTAATGACAGATGCTCTATTAGCTCCTCCCCTTCCTTAAAATGGAGGAGAGGGGGAATAAGGAAGAGACACCTGTAGATTGGAGAGCAAAACTAAAGCAGCTTTAGTGAGAGTAACAGGAAATACATATAAATGTCTATATATTTTCCCCCATATATAAATCTAATACTGAACTCAACCCCCCTCCGCAGTGAGCAGTTACACTACTGCTGTTGAGGTCAGGTGCTGGGGAAGTCCCAGCACAGAACAGATGAAGCAGATGGGAACCAGATGGTGGAGCTGGATTCAGGAATGCGGGATTGGATCAAACACAGGACAGGCACAGTCCTCCTCAGCTACTGGTCATTGAAGAGGGATTTGACCCTTGTATACTCTTGGCTTTATAGCCACACATGGGATAGATTGCCCTGTTGGTCACTTAGTGGTCTCCTGTCCTATCCTCCTCACAGGTGTAGCCTTTCATTTACTGCACCCAAAACACAGAGCACAGGTTTAGCAGTGACCTTGGTGAAAGTCCACTGCATCCCAGTCCTCGGTATTAACTGTAGGCATCGAGTGCTGTAGCTTGCAGAAGCAGACTCGACACAGATCTGCCATTAATGTCAGAAAGTGCAGTCAATCAGAAGAGACTGCCCCAAAAACCGAAGTCTCTGAGCACAGTTAGTTCTCCTTAACCGTGACATTAAGGAAGCTTGAAAAGAAGGATCTGCTGTTTTGCAGGACTTTGCTGTTGCAGAGTAAGAATCCTGCCGATTTCTGAGTGGTGCAGAGGTGCTGTTTATGTTGTTGAATGTAAACCTGTTTGGTCTTTCTAGCACAAAGCAGTTTGTCACTCGAGTGAAATGATCTTCGAAAGCCAGACCTCCATCGAGAGTTTTGAGGCTTCGGAACAACTTTTGTACAAGTCTCTAGTGCTTCTTGTGGTGTTTTTAACCAAGTGTCATCCCAAGTGGATGGGAGTGCTGGTTTTTGCTGAAATAGCCCAGCGTCTGCAGCCTGGTTATGAATGCAGAGCTTTGAAGGATAAAAGGAATGGATTACTAGCTTTGGAAATGCTAAATCAGAACCAGCATGGGTCACACTGTTGGTAACGGTGGGTTTGCAGTGGTAGTGCTTTGACCCAAAGCTGTTTGAGCCCCTGTGGGAGGGTCTGTGTGTGGAGGGTTTGGCACAGCGACTGTGAGATGTGTCTATGATGCATTTGATGTGAAGTTCACAGCATGTGAACTGGATCCTGTGTTATTTATTCTTCAGCTGCTGTTCATGGTGGTGTGTGGGGGTTTAAGTCCAGTCTTTTCATACACAGCCGTTTAGCCAATTTCTTTGCTGTAAATTGTGCAAATATTTCTGTTTTCTCCATTGCCAGTTGGGAGCTGCCTGCTGTGGGATGGGTGGCCCCTGGCAGGGTGTAGGTGAATCAGCTAGTAGCTGCAAACAGGAGCTGAGCCTCCCTGCTCCCCATCTGTGAGACCACTAGTTAGGTTTTGTGTTTCTGCTCTGCCACCTTTATTTTTTTTAAAGGGGCTTGTAGGAACTTAACTATCCCTGAGAGCTTTGTTGCCCCCTGCCCTGTGTCAGCTGGATTTGGATCATGCTAGGTAGCAGCATTCTGCAGTTAAGGCAAAGCAGTGAAACGGGCAGGGCAGTCGTCGAAGCTTCAGTGCCCTGGGAATGGGGCTGGAAAGGCCATTCATGTGATGGCAGTGCTTGGCTGACACAGTGAGGCTGGGCCTGAGCCAGGCTCTTTCATCATGTGCAGGCTTTTCCTAAAACATTCCTGGATTGCATTTTCCTGGTATAATGGCAGAAAAATCATCAGCAGTGATAGCTGTATAGGAAGATTAGTGGGGTAGAGGGCAGGTACTGCCCAAACATTTGTTCTGAGAGTTACTGTTCAAAATATCCTTTAAGATAACGTGATGGGTTTGAAAGATTTCTGCTCCTACTTAATCTTTGTGAAGGTGCTCAGCAGTGGTGTTTCCTACCCGTCCAATGCGATGCGGGCTGCTCTGGAGAAATCTGACAGCAGCATTAACCAGACCTTTGCTTGTCCTTTGTCACCTGCTAATGCTGGTAATGGTTTTGTGACAATAGGATAGCTCTCCAGGGAGTCATTTGACCCAGATAGACCATCTGAAAACAGGCTCTTTGCACTCATTCTCCCCTGATAATTCAGCTATTCCTTCAGTAATTAATGCCATTTTAATTAAAGCCTTACGTATGTCTCCCTGCGTGTACCTGAGCACAACCTGAAAGTATCACAAAGTTTTTGTGGTCACTCTGTTTTCACAGCCTTCCTCACAAGCATCCCCGGTCATCGCAACAGCAAAATAAGGGAACGGGAGCCCTGCAGATGGAGGGCTTCTTCCTGCTCGTGGCACTGGCTAGAGACTGGCCAGGAGCAGTTGGGATCAGGCCGCGTAGTTCCCTCTCCAAATAAGTCTCAAACTGCAGTTAATATCCGGTTCTACGTATCTGCTGCTGTGACAGCTTTGGTTTGTTTGTGGGGTTTTGTTTATTGCTGGCTCCTGCCAATGTTGATGTTAACAAAAGTCTGCAGAAACACCCAGGTAGCCCTTGCCACCAGCAGCCTGCATTCCCATAAAATAAACCACTTCTCTCAGTATGAAGCTGGAGCTGCACTTTCAGGTGGCAGTTAAACAGGCTCTTAAACATGTGCCAAGAGTTTGAATTAAGTGTTCAGCTGTGATAGTTGTTGCACAAGGCAGTTGGGGACTAGGACTGTCAAGACACAGGCATCTACTCCTGGTGGTCTTGCTGAGACGAACATTGGGCTGGCAGCTGTTCTCCCAACCAGGTTGTCCAGCATCCCTGCCTTGCCTCCAGAGGGTGCCTTGCAAGCAGCTGTAGATCATAGAATCGTTGTGAATCACAGAATCACGTGAGTGGAGCTTGTCACATCTTGTCTGTCTGCTCCCTGTCTTGTTTTGGGCACAGTTCACCAGTCTGTCTCCTGCTCCCGACTTAGTTTGATGCTTCCAGTTCTCCCGATGTCAGATCACTTGTTCAATGTTGTGCTGGATTTTAAATGTCCTCTCTCCTGCCTCCTGCAAGAGAAGTAGAAACACCTATATCTGATTGCAAGTTTACTAGGGGATCTGACCTTGAGATGGTTGTTCTTGGATGGGTATCACAGATCTTATCTGCTCTGTACCATTGAAATGTGTGACCTGTAGGCAAAGAACAGGTAGCGTCCCACGTTGTGAGCAGCGTCAGTTTGTATTTCTGTAGAAGAGCTGAAAAGGTTAAGATATCCTGAAGAGATCCCTTTCAGAATTTCATTCTTGAAAGTTCTCAGAATTGCCTCCCAGACCGCTCTCTTTGTCACCACAAAGGACTTTTTGCATTCTTGTGGCTGCTGGTGTATGTGTGAAGCGAACAAGCTAATAGCCCTGTCTGTAGCCAGCTGAACACTGCTGCCAGTGCAGATGGGAAGACTCCTTCCCAGTCTCATCAGAAATCCTGTCTTGAAATATTCCCCGTTTCGTTTTTGCAAATACCGTGATCCCAAGCGTTAGTGGGGTGACCCGTCTTTTAGAGACCGGTTACGGCATTTGAAAGTTCCTCTCAAGTCTTCCCAGATGAGGCAAGTCCTGCGCTTCCCATCTGTCTGTTTGTACAGGTTTCAGTCTTTGGGTGTTTTTACATGCAGAAGTGCTCTTTTATCACTAGGTGCTTGAGCAGCAGCTGTTTGACTCTTTCTGTGAGGTCAGTGTGACACCAGAGTTGCGTTTTGTGTGGTGGCCAAGCAGTCTGCATGCAACCAAGAACGAAGCAATGTGGGGAGGGTGATGCCGTTTTAATGCTTCTCTTGTTGATGTCTAATTCCCCAGATACTCCTTGAAATAGCTTTGTTTCTGTAAAAATGGTGCCGTAGCTGCTGTTACCAGACTTGATGTGCCCTGCTGTGGGGGAATTTTTAGCAGATGTGGCGTCACGTATGTGCGGGCCTGCCTGTGCATAGCCATAGCCACCGAGTTCATGATGCCAGCTGTTACCGGCTGCCTTTTTAAGCACTCACAAACGAGACTACAAAAAATTGAAGGCAGATACAGTGAACCTGTTGATCTACTAATGCAGAATTACTCTGTCTAACCAGTCTGATCCATTCTATCAATACCAAGATGGTTTCTGCTCTTCTGGTAACCGGCTTTGCAAGTGCCTGTTTAAAATTCCGTCACTCTGAATTACGCGGCTTTTATCGTTTGCAGATCTGTTCTGAAGGCAGCCCTAGGCTGCATGCATATTGGATCACCACAAATCAAAGACATTAGAATAGGTGCATTATAAAGATAAGGGCCTTTTTTGATTCTACTTGCAAAAAAATGCATTAAAAAGACACTTCAGAGGAAACAAAGGGCTCAGAGCAACTAAACGGGAAGAAGCAGCTCATAGAAAGTTGTAGAACGGATGATGGATTCCTGACAATATCGCTGGTGCTCTGTTTCTTGCTGTAATGCATTTTACAGCCTTGTGAAGAAGCGTAAAGTTGGGTGTTAAGATGTGGGAAGAGAAGCTACTTGCACATTATGGGCTCCTTTTACAGTCTGGTGAAATTATAAAGAAAATCTCAGTGACTTTCAGGTGGTAGTTTCCTCTGGTTATTCCTCATTGGCAGAGCTGATACAGATTTATAGGTGACCAGGTACCTGTCAGAGCAACGTGTTAGTTTATCCAGCAATTTTAGAGTAGGAGTTGAAGTGGGGCATCTATTAGCATTTATCTTGAGATCTGAAAGTCACGTTTGATCCCGTTCCTGTTACCTCTCGGCAATAAAAAGCCCACAATGTGAAATTGTAAAGAAATTACACATTGCTGTTCATCAAAGCATTTTAGAGAGCTACCTGTGCTCAGAGGGATCAAAACATGTTAGATCATTGAAAGTGCAGTTAAAATAAGAAAGCTGAGGTCTGTGTAGGGGGAGGGAAAATGTCTGAGAATGACATATACGTAGATACCACCCTCATGCTCTTGTTGCCTGAGGGAGAATCTCATTTCTTGAGTGAGGCTCTGGCCCTTCCACATCAATAACCAAGTTCTTAAGGAATGATAGTTTATCTGATGTTGATTCAGAGGACCTTGGGAGGTGCAGTGTTGGATGGAGGTGTTTGCAGTTCTGACTGACTTGACTTGCAAGAAAAAAAAAAAGGTGTGAAACAGTGTGAACTCTCCCAAGTGAAACCCAGGACAAGTTCCCCATGAATCAAGATGTTCTGTAATTGATCTAAAATAATCCTGTTTTGGAGGCTTCATGATTTACACGGCCGATCGTACTGAGACTTAGTTTTTAGTAGCTGTCTCTAAAGTTCATGTACTGTCATCTCATTGAATGTTATGTAGAGCACTCTAGGCGATCAGATGTCTGTCTGTTTCACCAGGGCCATAAACCACTAGAACTAAAATAAAACAGTATTGGGGAAACAAATGTGTGGCTAAGGTGCTAAAGGCGTGGGAGTGTTCGTTTAGGGAACTTGTGGTGTTCATGACATCTTGGCAAAGAAAGAGTATTCAGATTGAAAACTAAACCTTTAACAGCGTGGGAAGTTTGTGAGCTCTAGTGGTGTGATCCTGCCAGCTTGATCCAAGGAGCATAGAGTGGGAGAGAAAGTACCATCGTGATCCCTCGTAGCAAGGGCTGCAGGGTAAAGAGGAACTCTCATCCCGGTTCCCCCTCAGTAAATCTTATCTGAGGAAGATGGACAATCATTGTTTTCTGTGTGTGGCCATCAACACAGTACCCTGTTCTCTGTGAGGGGCAAGGAGGTTTGGCGCGCAGTGTCCGGGAGCTGCATGTGGCTCTAACGATGTCTGATGGTGCGTTGCCCGATTCTTCCAACCCCTGCAATGCTTGCTGCGTGCAACAGCAGGCTTTGCCACTGGCATGGAGCTGTGATTGGTACTGAGCTGCTGCTTCTGTATCTATCTGAATGCAGCCTCAAGACTGTGGGCTTGTAATTAAATTGTCCTTCTGATTGCATTTCCAGACCAAGCACCTTATTGTGCCAGTAGTGATTAATCTCCAAGAGCGTCCAGTACCAACCACTAAATCCTCTGGTTTGAGCGCCTTGACTAATGATGAATGTCTTATTAAGTCTGCTCTCCTGAACGACCAGATCATCTTAACAGTGGTCTGTGCCTTCTGCATGTGTGATCCTAGATCATAAGAGGCAAAAACATAACATTTGACTTTTTCTTACCCTTCCTGTCATCTTAGGAGCCCACAGACAGCAATTCTGGGCACGTCTTGCAGACTGTGCTTGTGCCAGCTGGCTTTTCTAAAGCAATTTCTGATGAGCTGACCCCTTCCCAGGGGATGGTTGCCTACAGCACAATCGCTGCTGGACTTAAGAACCGGTCTGCAGCTTTGGGACGGGGCCAAGACAGCGGGATTTACAAAGGAACAGCACAGTTTTCTGCCTTTCACACAACCAACTTGTAAATGCAATGTGGCAATGAGTTTTGGGAAGTTTCTCTTTCAGTTTTTCTGGAGTTAGTTACAGCAGTGAGGTTACTGCAAGGAGAAGGTCAGTTTGACCTCTGTATTTCCCAGTTGATGTGTTAGTGTTGTGGCCAGGGAGGTGTAACAACCTGTTGGTGTTATGAGCTCCAAGCTTATTAAAGGTTTTCTGTTCATTTTTTTAAGTGGCCACTGGGCAAAGCTAATAGCTTTACATTTATTTCAATATATTTCTTATTCCAGGTGTAGTCTCAAGGAGAGATGCAAAGTTTCTGAGAAACTTCCATCTAGATTCCTGAGAACTTTTGGGTGTCAGCTAAGATAACAAGGAGTTTTGGGGTTGTTAGTGAACAGTGGACCTCACCGTGAGTTTTATTAAGATTTAAATTTTATTAGAATTAAATTGTAAGAGGAATTTTTATTAAGATTAGCCACCTACCAAGTTAAGACATCTCCTTACAGATAAGGCCTATCGCTTCCTTATTTTGAAGACATATCACACAAGCTTTTACTCTGCTTCCATGAGTTCCTTGAAAGCTCACGATATTTAAGCTTTTCAATCCTCAGCTTCATGCCTCTGAGTCCTAGCTCAAAAAGTGTGTCCAGATGATTATGATGTCTTAATTAAAGCACTTTCATGTAAGCAATAAGGATCAGATGAACTAATGAAAGCTGAATATCTTTTTTTATGCTAATGATTTTCAAAATAAATGGCCAGGGAATTGAATCTCAGAGCATGTCATCGGTTCTGGTATCATCAGTTCTGGTATCTACAGTGCATCAATAGCTTCTGAAGATCTTGTGGCTCTTTCATTCTATATTTAATCAGGCTTTATGATTCTAATAGTAAGTCCTTTGAAATACATACATTGGTGCATTCAGAGACAAATTTAATGAGGTATAACAAGGGTAAGTGTAGAGTCTTGCATCTGGGCAAGAACAACCCCGGGTACCAGTATAGTCTGGGGACTGATCTCTTGGAGANCACTGGAGATGTTCAAGACCTGCCTGGATGTGTTCCTGTGAGACTTGGTGTAGGTGATGCTGCTGTGTCAGGGGGATTGGACTAGATGGTCTTTCGAGGTCCCTTCTGATGCCTAATGATTCTATGAAATGTTAGACCTCAGCATTTGGGTTGGAAATGTACCCTCTTTGAAAATACCACAAAGATCCTACAGCATCATGAGGACTGCAGTCATACTTGAACTGATTTCACACATTGCTGTCTGGATCTTCCCAGATACCAGCGCTCAGCTAAACAAAAGCTGGCTGCTGGTTCATGTGCCTGGATTTTGCTAGCTGTCCCCTTATACTCGTCTCAAATTATCTGGATGCTGGTGCTAGCATTGCAGGAGCCTGATTCCTGAATAAGTCTTGAAAAGACCCCAGAGAGATGAAGAAACAAAGAGGTATGGTTCCTCTGCAGTGTGCAGAAGCTGTACAAACTGATCATGAACAGTTCTCCCCTTCAGAAGGTTCAGTCCTGCTGTTAGTCAGCCAGCACATCTCCTCCTTTACTGGTGTGACTGACTGACTGAGAAGTCATGTGAGGTTCCAGAGCCAGAGTTTGGCCTTCCAATCTGTAGCATCTCATCTGCGCTGTTACGTCACAGGCAGCTTTGTAGTCGTAGAGTTCATACTGGCTGTAGCACTGATTCACCCGGTGCTTTCAGTTGCATCACTTAGGGTTAAGCTGTCCTACTAGTCAAATGCTAAGGACTTGTAATTAATCTGTGAGAAATACAGCCATTGCCGTATAACGACCTCCAGTAAATGCTACACCTTGTGTTTGTTAAAGCATCTAAATTTTAATCAGTTTCCAAGCAACAGTTCTGGAGCCCTGACTATGAAGAAGATTCCATCTGTTTTCAGTGGTTTCAGATGTTTTTCCTGTAGTTCAGTCCGGGGACTGAAAAGCCCTGGGTTTTTCATTTTAAAATGCTATGAGGATGCTAGTTCTGTTACTTCAGCAGTTCGTGGACAGTGGGTAGGTGAAGTGCTTGAACAATTCCAAGATCTACAGTGTTTCTGTTAGAACCAGAGCCTCTTGTTCCTCTTCCTACTTACACAAGAATTATGACAGCACTGGGAAGTCCTTGCCATAGTTGTAGGTCGGATGTGTTGCTGGATGGTCATTACTTCTTTAGCAGATACACAACATCGTGATTGTTTACATGAAATAATCATCATAGAATCAGGGATTGGAAGGGACCTCAAAAGATCTAGTATAATCCCCCTGCCAGAGGGGATTCCGGTGACAGAAAGGAGTTGTTACCGTGTGATGATATCTTTGGAAGTAAGTTTTAATTCATGCTGCATATTCAGGAAAAATACTGTCCCCCGACTTTCTGTCTTTACTCTTCTCAGATGACTTGTGTATGTCTTTATAAAACTGAGTGACACAGTCTTAGGAGTAAATTCCAAACGGCTGGCTAGCAGGAAAATGCCAGCAAGCCTGAACTCCTTATAGCATTAAAGAACAAATTACTGGGATGCTTTTTGGTGAATTCTGTCTTTACTAGACTTCAGTACAACCAATAGTGCAGTGGAAGTGTGAAACTCCGATTAAGATTTAATCTTTGGTAGTTCAGATGGCATTAAGTTATTACTGGAGAAGCTCATTCACTCTGGTTTTCAGAATGGTGATGGTTTTCCTCTCAAGACAAAATCTCAGCAGATAATTAACTTTGGTTTTTGAGCTTGTCTGTCTGGAAGAGCAAAGGCTGAGATGTGTTTTGGAACAACAAGAAAATACGGAGCACAAAACTGAGTCTATTTACAACAGGGAGTGGTGGTGGTTGTAACCAGCTGCAGCAGTAGAAGTTGTGTCTGAACAGGGATGAGTTGGTACCAGAGTTGTGATTAGGAGGCTGGATTATGTACGTCTGCTTTCACATTTCAGATCGGCACCAACATTATGGAACTAGAAATCGAACTGTCTTTTATGTTTTGTGGAGCGTGGGGCCAGAAATCTGAAAATGACAGAACAGGTGCTGTGAACTGGAAACTTCATCAGTGATGTTGTTGAGTAGAAGGAGAATTCCAGGACCGCAGTTGCGTGCTGCATTAGGTGATGGCTAACGTTCAGGACCTCGGTGCGTTCAAAACTGTTCCATGTTTGCTGCAACACACAGATGTTCCTTTGGGAAATGTGTTGGGTTTTCAGTTCTCCTTGTGATTTTCTGACTGGTGTTGAAATGCCACCAAAGTTTTGCCATACAGAATTATCATGAAGTCTTTAGCTGTCCTTAGAACGTAAAACTTTCCTTGGAATGTAAAACATTCTAGGCTTCAGTGCCACTGAAACGCTGCCAGTCTCTTGAGAATTGATCTGGAGTCCATAGAAAATGATTACTGTGCTGCTTATGAGCCCACACGTTTCAGTCTTATTGTGGTGTTATTGTAGTGTTCTGAAACCTCGTTCATTAATGTCCTAATGTAGATTTAAAAAGACCAAAAGATCTTTCCCTTTATATTTTAAATGAAATGAAAAATGTTACAGACTTTCAATGTCCAGGAAGTCCAACTGTAGTGTCACCTGGAATAGCTGGAGAATGAGAGTGGAAGGGCAGGCAGGCCAAGTCAGGTTTTGGTTGATCTGGGAAATGGCTATTATATAACTAAATTAATATTTCTTTGAAGTTGCTTCACATTGGCGAGAAAAAGTAGCCCTTGCGAAGGAAAAAGAATTTACAAGAGATAAATTGTCTCTTAGCATCACTAGGAAAGAAGAGAAAAGGAACACGGGCAGAAAAAGACTCAGAAGTATCAAATCGCAATGTTGTCCCCAGTAAACAGCTCGGTTTTGTTTTTAATCCATGTCAGTTGTGTGCTCAGGTGATCGAGGTCTCGACTGTATCCTGGACATTACAGACCAGAAAATCGCTCCAGTGGCGGGAAATAAACAATCAAAAAGGAAAAGTTGCATTTCCCAAAATCCTGTTAACTAGCTCTCTGCGTCAGCGTGATACAGAGGGGATGAAAGGGCTGCGGTCCAGGGTGACAGACCTGCCTGCTTCCAAGCCACTGATAGGTTTTGAGCTGCGCTTTTCCAATCACACCTAAGTGATTGTGATGCTTGCGACACTGCGTTATGAAAAGTGGGAAAACATGACACTTGCTGAGTGCTCTTGATGGAACAGCAGTTCAGGGCACTTGAAGATCATTTTCAAGGGCTTTTTACTTGCCTGAGCAACAGGCCCTTGATGTGAACCTTCTCTTTCTCTGACTGGTTCTTTGCGCTCTCTTCTCACTCTGTCCACGCACTGGAGTTACAGAGTTGTAGCGGGTTGAAACTCAAAGTGCTTTGCTCCCGGGTTTCGGCACCAATTTTGTGGTGGGTTCAGGACCACAATTCAATATCAAACAAAGGAAAGCAAAGCAGTGAGGTCTCAATGGCATCTCGGATAAAATTCACCAGACAACTGATGACTTAGGGAAACTCCAGAAAGGTTTATTAACACCAACTATATACAGAAAAGGTTATGCAAGTCGGTGCATACAAACTGTGTCATTAATGCCCTCACAGAACCTGAGAAAATACAATGGTAAACCACTCCAGTTTGGGCCTTGGATCTTCTTCCAATTTAGAGACCTGGGAAGGAAAGCATGTCAGTCCGGGATGGCCTGAGTTTCTCAGCGCCCACAATCGGCATCCCTCGGTGCAGCAGACATGCATCCTCAATGCTCTCGGGATGGCCTGAGTCTCTCAGTGCCCACATCCGCATCCCTCGGTGCAGCCGCATACATTTCAGCGTGGCTTCTCCAGCTCAACGCATAGGGATGGCCTGACTGATCAGCGCCCACACCTGCATCCCTCTATGCAGCTGCATGCGTTTCAATACTCTCGGGATGGCCCGAGTCTCTCAGTGCCTACAATCTGCATCCCTCGGTGCAGCCGCATGCATTTCAGCGCATGCGTTTTCAAAATACCCAGTCTGTCTTTCACATCCAAGGTTTGAGGATTCTCCAGTCCTCCCACTTTCCTTAGCGAAGCACGAAGGAGCTCTCCCCCAAACCCAAGCGCTGCCAGTCTTTTCTCAGCGGCAGAAACGACAGTTTCTCCTCCTGCTGATCACTATTTCCAAAAAGGCGGCGGCCCAATCACAGGGCCCCTGCCGCGTGCAGGGTCCAACATGGAGACCGACCGCATGGCGTCAGCAGGGCCGCACCCCCCCACACTCCACACATGGCCGAGAGGGTCCTCCAAACCTCCTCTCCTCTCCCTCCCCTGTCTCAGCTCCAGGGGGAAGAGGAGTAGCCCAGCTCACCAATGCTGAAGGCTGTCTGTGGTGGGGGGTCGTGATGGCATTTCTGCACCAGTCTTGCTTCTCCAGTCCGGGTGCGGTGCGGCGGCGGGCAGCGGCGGCACCACGCTGCCGCGACAGCTGGAGCTGCGTCGGCCCGCGGCTTTTTCTCCGGTCTGGGGCCATTACTACTTAGGTCCGGGGCCGCGGTGTAGCGGCGGCGGCAAAGCTGCGATGCGGCAGGACTGCTTCAAGTCTCCGCACCCGCGGCCGGGGTTGCTTCCAGACCCCGCGGCGGCAGGTGCCTGCCAGCGGTGGGGTCAGGAGGGAGCCACGGCTGGCTCAGGGTGGGGGGGCCGCGGCTGGCTTGGGGGGGGGCCGCGGTCCTCACCCCCCTCGGAGCCGCTGTCCTCACCCCCCCCTACCGCCCGTTTCCCGGGGCGGTGGAGGGGCGCTCCCTTCAGGGCCACAGCCCGCGAAAAGAGCGAAACAAGGACCCTGCTCGGGTTTTTTATAGGCTCCCCCAGCCCGCCCCTCAGGGGCAGGTCACAGGACAGACGCCTCCGGGGGGAGGGGGTCCCGTGACCTGTGCAACCGGAGTAGGTCCCCCAGAACACAACAAAACTTTTCTTCCTCATGAAAGCACTTCTACAGGTTCTAGCAGTTCTCAAACTGCAACAAGAGTAAAACAATAGAGAGAAGTTGTGGACTTTATCTAGAGAGATGCTGATGTTTCACTTAGGCCTGATGGTCCTGGGGCTACAGAAATGAGTGACGCTGGGTCACGCAATCCAGACTGGTCTCTAATATGTGTTTGAGCAATTTGTTGCAGTCCTAATCTCATTAGAAAAGACACAGAAGTACTGTTCTGACAAACGGTGCTTGGGTGCAGGACCTCGTACTCTCTGGCTTGGAATGCTAGTGTCTGTTTCAGGTCAGTGTCAATACAGTCCTAAGCCAAATCCCAGGCTAGAAACACATGTGGAAGCCCAAACTTGCCCAGCAACAACTACTGGCTTTTCTTAATAGGTGCTTTTTAGATTTGGTGTGAGCTCCATGTCATGATGTAAGCGTTTAGTTTGCAGTGGGTCTACGCATGTTCCTCGGCAAACAATTAATTTCCTTTTTGAAAATGCGTTCTCCATACAGTACTTCCTCATCTCTCTCCCTCTTTGGGGATGTTGGAATGCTGGTGTCCTAGATGAGTGGTCATTGTTTTCCAGCCAGCAGCTGAACTGGGGTGATAGCCTCTTCTTGGAGAGTGAAGTGTGGTATTTGAAAGTGACTCTGGGATGCTGGGAGATGTCCTGGTGCTGCCATTCCACGTGCAGAGGTACACCCGTCATATACTTATAGTGTGTGTTATGCGTGTGCCTCAGTCATCTGACAGGCCTCGAAGGAAAACAGCAAAGCGTGCAAATGAAACCCATGGATAGCAGGATGTGTTAGGCCTGGGATGCCACAATGGCAAAGCACTAGACTGTGCCCTTCAGTAAAAGCGAGAGTTTCAGCTGAGGAGGCCAGAGGAGCAGAAGGGCCTTGGAGCATTAATTAGGTAGAGACTGGCTGGGGGGGCCAGCCCAGGGGTGAGGTCCAGACTCATACATTGTGTCCCTCACAATCTAGACAGAGATCACTGGAAGCAGCAGGAGTTGGACATTGATTTTCAGCATGTCTGTTCTGGGATTGGAGCAACTTGTAGGTACCTTTCCAGAAACTTTATTCACATGTGATGTTGTCGCCTTATTCTGTTGTGTGCCCGGAGCACTGGGAAGGGTCGGTATTAATGATGTGGAAGCATCACCAGTGCTTTCAGCGAGCTGCCCTGAGCTTTTCCATCAAACTGAAGTGTTATATAGTGTTCCACTGCACAAGTACTTGTTTGTAGTCTGGATAAGACTTAATGCTTGTTATTGTCACGCAGACAGGAGCTACAGGAGTGCAGACAGTAGCTCCTGTCCCCCTACTTTGGGGGTTTTTTCACTTGTTCAAGGGATGTGATATTTTATGTATTTTGGGGGTTTGTTTTAGAAATGTGCTGTGCAGTTGCCTCTGAGTGACTGTTAAAAGAGCTGTACTCTTCAGAGGTAAACATTTCCTTCTGTGTGAGAGGAGCCCATGTCCATCTGCTGGACGGGGTGTCTTGAGATCCATGTAGGTAAGATGCTGTATGGGGCTGCTGCGATGCCAGTGTCTCTCTAGACTGTTCTGTGCAAGTGCCCCCCAAAGAATGCTCTTTCTTTCCTTCCTTTAAATTATGCTTTGCCTACCTGTCCATCAAATATCTGTTCCTATTCATTTCTTCATTTTGAGTACTGCCAAAGAGTGACTCTTACCTGTACACTCCTGTGTTGTTTTGATATCCTCCCTCTCTTCCTGCTCTTTAAAGAGCTTTTGTTTTATTTATGTCTCTGCATTTTGAGGCCCTTTGGAAGAGGCAAACCATCAAAACGACTGTAAATGTTTTACAGGTAGATATGTATGGGCACAACATGTGCAAAGTGTACGTGAATCTAAGCTTGTCGCTTGTTTTCATAATCAGTGGTGACTTCCCCACTGGTCTTTATTTTCTCTAATGTGGCGAGAAGGGATTCTGGTGAGCCATGTGTTTTCTGACAAGAATTGTATGTCAGAATTATAACTAAAAACCAAATACTTCTAGATGACTGTAAAGTGTTCAGTAGCTGATCCCTGTAGCTGCTACAGTCGTGTCTGCATATATCTTGCTTTTATTACCTCAGCATTTTTCTGTTGTTTTTATCTACACTGTCTGTTCTTATTTTCTGTTTGTAGTCAAATTATAATGTTCTCAGTGAAGGCCAAATGATGCTGAGCTCACAGTCTCTGTCAGGGGTGACTGTTTCTTCTGTTGTCTTTTCCTAGATCTATTTGAACAGCACATTTGAAGTTACCCTGTCTAGTTTGGGCACAATAAATCACGAGAGTTCAAACTGCCTCAGGTCACAAACCTTCTTCCAGAAGGACTTGCGTGCTCAATGTGTTAGAAGACGTGTTGTAACTCTTACAAGGCAGAGTGATGAATAAGTTATCAAAGGAGCTTTTAACAAGAATAGAAGTAATACATATCCCAGAGGAAGCTATTATGAGCCCATTAGTATCACGAGCCAAAGTTTTACTTACTGAATATGAGCTAAATTGCATTGAACTCACCAACTACCAAGGGAAATATTCAACTGCTGTGGTCTTCAGTCACTCCTTTGATTTCTCCAAATATCTTTCTTCCTCCCCTCTTTGTTTACACTGAGTAGTTCAATTACGTAAACTGCAGTGATTTGGAAAGTCAGTGTTCCTAACAGGACTGTGTTCCTTGAACAGTAGAGAAAATTTCCTTCATGACACGCATGTGATGATTTCAAACCTGAAAGTACTGGGATCGAAGCTGTGGAAGTGGCTTTCCGATCATGTTAGGTTTTGAACACACCCTTCACAAAAGGCTGGGAAGCTGGGTCACCGGTATGGTGCTGAGCACATGTTGGCTTTGCTGGACTTGGTGCTTCTGAAGCTGAAGATTGCTTGGGAAATCTATGAAAGTACAGCTGAGGTGCCTCATCTATGTATGAGAAAGAAATGCTGGTTGATGGAGTGATTTCTCTGTTGTGTGAGTCATCTGTAAACTGTGAGTAGTATGGTTCTGTGGGTGCTAGGTGGTGTCCGTGTGTGGAGAGATGCAGAACCTCGTCGGGTGCACAGGGAGCACAGGATCCCCCTCTGTGTGTCTGGGTGCATCTGTAGAAGTGCCTTACAGGGGCATCTTTTCACTCTACATGCTTTGAGATGAAGTCAGCCCTATCTGCTGGTTCCACCATAGTTGGTGGTGGCAGGCTTTTTCCTGGCCATTACTAGGCCAGTAGCTGTGGTCAGTCCAGAGCACCATCCTCCCTGCAGGCTCCCAGCATCCCCAAAGCCTCTCACAGGGCGACTGTGGTCTTCACTTAGTTCACAAGTCAGGGCAATCAGAGGTGAGCACTGTGGCTGTCGAATCTGCCATCTGTCACCCGGCAAACAATAATGCAGCCTTGCTGACGGTCCTATGTTGACAGCTCATCTGTCAGCCCCTAGGCCACATCTTGGCTGGCTATAGTTGTCTGACACCCTCGGCAGGCAGCTAGATGGTGCAATGACCAAGTCTGAGTCCACTGCTGCTCTTTTCTTTCCCCTTGCCCTGTGTGTCAGGGCCCAAGGTCAAACAGCTGTTGCCTCACCTGAGCACAGTCAGATGCGGAGGTAGTTTTGCGTCCCACAGCTTTTCTTTCTCCTTGTGTTTTTGGTAGAGGTTGGCACATCCTCATGAGTTAGAAGCTGCCTCAGAATGTTGCTACCTAGTGATAATGTTGTGTTAGCACCACCAGCCTTGATTTGACCCAGAAACGTGTAACCCCATTTGTTCTCACAGAAATACCCTGGCCTGTTGTTCAAAGACAGGGCTTTGTACTTGTGGAGAGTGACCTCTAGTTCTGGTGTATTGAAGGAAAAGGTCAGGGTCAAAGAAAGAGAAGCTGTTCCTTGGACTGAATTCTCCAGAAGGCCGTAGAACAGGGGCAGGGTTGTTCTTTCCATCCCACGTGGTTGAAGTTACTAGCACTTTGGTTTTAAAGTTGGTCTCTGAAGTGTTTTCTCAGAGGAAAATGTTTTTGAAATAATCAGATAACGTGAGCGAGTCAGAGTTCCTCATGGTACATTCACGTGTTACTTCCTTTATTTCCCTTTGTGTTTGCGCTCCTACTGCTCGTTGCTGAGCACTGAGGGGAGCCCCGCTGAGAGCCAGACCAGCTGCTGAGAGTGGCTGTGCAAGAGCCTTCCAGCCACTGTGAGCTGAACCAGAACTGAGGCTGACTTGAGGGAGTGTCACAGAGCTCAGCAGCCCCTGTTGATCACCAGCAAATATCCTTCACTTTCAGGATTTCCTCAAAAAAGGATGAGTGTGGACTAAACATGAAGCAAAGATTTTGAATCCTTTACACTCTACACGGACAAACCCCTGGCACCTAAGGAGGTGCCTTGAGGCAGTCAGAACAATCCCCAAATAGTCTTCCCTGAGCAGGGAGGTAAGTTTGTGCTGTTTCTGATCAGGGAGGGGAGCCTCTGCAGTCACTCCTGTTTTGTAGTCACAGAGGCTCAATGTTTTATGTGAACGGTTCCTTAAACAAACCCATCTGAAATGTCTGTCAGTGTCTCAGTTGCGTTTTGGGAGGCTGTTAACCACCCTTCCCCCATCATGCTCATCAGATTAAAACATTATCTGAAGCCACACAAGAAAAATCAATTAAACAGGATGACCTCTGAGACAATCCTGCCCCTGCTACGGAGAGAATGAAGTTGAGCTTTGGGATGATTTTGTGACAACTGGCTTCAAGCAGAGAAAGGCTTTCAAAGGAAACAACTGCTTGAGTTATCTGATCTGCCCTGCGTTTTCTAGTGGTGCATTCCACAGTCAGTTGTACGGTGCGTAGTCAGTAGCCCAGCAGTCAGCGCAGGTACTCACTGTGTGCCCCACACAGGTTCTTGGCAGCTTCTGTCCTATGACTCCTTTTATCATGAGCTTCCCCTTTGAGCCTTTAAGCTGTCTGTCCACAGCTGTTAAAATGGCTGCAAAGTTTGAAATCCTTTCTTGGCTCAACTTGATTCTGTAACCAAATTGAATCAGATGTTGTGAGCTGGTTCTTGGATGCTGTTGCGTTACTGCTCTGTCCTCAGCTTTTTTAATCAGAGTCACAGACCATTAGGGATTGGAAGGGACCTTGAAAGATCACCCAGTCCCATCCCCCTGCCACAGCAGGATCCCTGAGATCCAGTCACACAGGAACCCACACAGGTGGGTTTGAAAAGTCTCCAGAGAAGGAGACTCCACAACTCCCCTGGGCAGCCCATTCCAGAGCTCTGTCACCCTCATTGGGAAGAAGTTCCTTCCTATATTTATGTGGAATTTCCTCTGTTCCAGCTCACACTCATTGCCCTTTGTCCCTATCATTAGAAGCCCCTGAGCAGAGCCTGGCTCCATCCTCCTGACACCTACCCTTCACACATTTATCTACATTAATGAGGTCACCCCTCAGTCTCCTCTTCCTCAAGCTCAGGAGACCCAGCTCCCTCAGCCTTTCCTCATAAGGGAGGTGTTCTACTCCCTTCATCATCTTTGTTGCTCTGTGCTGGACACTCTCCAGCAGCTCCGTGTCCTCCTTTAGCTGGGCGGCCCAGCTACACGTTAAAGTATGAGAAAACGTACATTTTGTCTCTTTTGTTATCCTGGAAGGCAGCTGAAGCTTCTTTGTCGTAAAAATGTATTTAATAAGCACCTAATGGTTACAAAGTTTAAAATCGAGTTTGTCACTTGCCTGTGACAAACTGACAGTGTGCTTCTGGAGAAAGCACCAGATGCTCACAAGCTATGAGGCTGGCTCATAGCTGAACTAGCTATAGCTGAACCAGATGAGCATACCCTGCGGGGTCAGGTACGGGCTCCAGAATGCCAGTTAATACTTACAGTTGCTTTTCTTTTCCAGAGAAAACCCTTTGTGTACCCTGTGCACCCTTTCCTCTTGCAGCATGCCTGTGTGGAATCGGGAAGTGTTCTGTGTGACCCTGTCTGTGTTAAGCAGAAGATGGCACCCACCTCTTCACATTGAAGTGGTCACGTTAAATGGAATAGCCATCTGTCTGTGCTTCAGGCACCCTCTAATCCTGGCTTTCGTTTGATTCCCATGCAGGGATCTGCCACTGCCTGCTGTTGGAAGCACAACAGCAGGTCTGCCCACGTCTGGCAGTTCTGCTGTCAGGTTCAGATATTGGGCCATGTGATCCTGAGGAGGTAGAAGGAGCCATAGATTAGTTTCTGTTATATCTAAGCAAACGTGAGAGCAGGCTATTTTCTGCCATTTGCTTCAGGGCAGGGAGAAACACTTGTGCCTGCCAAGTGTTCTGCTGCAGCATCTCTTGTGTGCTTAAGGCACCTCCAAGCTGTGTTGTGGAAACATCTTGCCAGTTAGACATTAGGACCTTACGGTTATGGGTGTCTCTGACTAGGGCCATGTAACGCCCGGTTATTCTTTGGTGAGTTCTACGTGGCAACATCTTTATGATGAGTTGTGAGTCATGTTCTGTGATGACATTGCTCTCGTGTCCGACTGAAGTGAGGTCACTGAGGTAGGAGGGAGCCTGCTAAAACTGCTCTTGAGCTGTGCTAGAAGACTCATACCAGCAACAGATTGTTAGTCTACAAGTTGCACGTTGTGAGCTCACTAATCCTCGCTGTCGACTTCATAACTTGCAGTATTTCTGTGTTGCAAGTTTGGCTTATTCAGCGTTTAATCAAAAGACCGTAAGAGACATAACTGACGTTATTACCTTCGGGTGAAATAAATACGAACCCTATTTCTGTGCTGAGAGGAGAACATTGCGTGCATTTGCAGTAGTTGTGAGCAGGCACCGGCTGTTTTTTACGGTCTGTCAGCCCAAGATGGGCGTTCTCTTTTTCCCCCCTATGTAAAACGTGCACAGTGATGTCAGGCTAACTTCCACCAGGTGGAAAAAAGGTGCTGGTATCAGAGCCCAAGTGTTGTTATTAGTAATCCCAGGTTTTCATATGTTTAATCAAAGCACAGACTTGTCTTATTCAGTGTCTATTGCTGGGGAATCCATTTAGGGATTACTTGTCTTCCTTGATTATATTTGGACACCATGTCAGACAGACTATAAAAGTTTAAGCTTTCTGTCAGGAATTATGATGAATTTTGTTTGGTCAGCAGCACAGGAACTGGGGAGCTTTTGATTGCTAATATGGACAGAGTCCAAAGGGAGATGTGTTAATTTAGATTGTCCTTCTGTGTTCTGAGAGAGATTTTTACTCGTTCTGTTTTAGATGTGTCACACTGATTTCATTAGTGGCTCTCCAAACACAAGTGTGGAGGCCAGACCGTGCCCTGACTGTCTCACTGAGCTTGTGACACTCAGAGTCAGGAAATATTGTAGAGCTGTGCAGACATCCTGTCAGACATGCTGTTTATAAATCAACCTGCTATCTGTAAAAAAAAAAAAAAACCCAAACCAAACACCCGTGAGATAAAACTACTTTATGCTGTTTTAATTTTTTTGTAAAACCAATGTATGTGATCAGGATTTCTCTTTACATGGTGATTAAGAACAGAACAGTTGTCACAGAGAATGTACCTGCACCAGCAGTTTTAGTTGTGAAGTAAATGCCAGTTACTTTAAAGCAGTGACACACTGTCACTATGGAGTCTGTGCACACTTGGGCCTTTCAAGTAGAAAGGGCTCGTGGTTTTATTTTCTCATTAATGCACAGCGACTCCGTGTGTGTTTCGCCAGGCAGCACAAAGAGCGAGATCCAAGTTCATGTGCTGCATCATAGAATCATAGAATCATTACGGATCGGAAGGGACCTCGAAAGATCATCTAGTCCAATCCGCCTGCAACAGCAGGATCACCTAAACCAAGTCACACAGGAACCTGTCCAGTCGGGTCTTGAACATCTCCAGAGAAGGAGACTCCACAACCCCCCTGGGCAGCCTGTTCCAGTGCTCCGTCACCCTCACTGGGAAGAAGTTCCTTCTCAGGTTGATGTGGAACCTCCTATGTTCCAGCTCACAACCATTGCCCCTTGTCCTATCACTACATGACACCGAGAACAGCCCAGTGCCATCCTCCTGACACCCACCCCTCAAATATTTGTAGACATTAATGAGGTTGCCCCTCAGTCTCCTCTTCTCCAAGCTAAAGAGACCCAGCTCCCTCAACCTCTCCTCATAAGGGAGGTGTTCCACCTCTCTTATCATCTTTGTTGCCCTACGCTGAACTCTCTCCAGCAGCTCCACATCCCTCCTGTACTGAGGAGCCCAGAACTGGACACAATACTCCAGGTGTGGTCTCACCAGGGCAGAGTAGAGGGGGAGAAGAACCTCTCTTGATCTGCTAACCACCCCTCTTCTAATCCACCCCAGGATGCTGTTGGCCTTCTTGGCCACAAGAGCACATTGCTGGGGTGTCATGGAGTGTAAAGCACCGATGACGCTTTTAGACCAGTGGAAATGAAAGCGTGTCTCTTTGCAGGTCCAAACATTGAGGATGAGGGTGCTGTGGGAGGTGTTAGTGGTGCAGAGCAGTCAGTGCAGATGGAGTTATGGGTTTCTTGTGATCCAAAACCAATGGTGATATTCCAGTTGTTACTCCAAGTGTGAGTGCAGCACTAAATATATGGGAAATAAATGCTAATAGTTTATGAAATTATCTAGTTGTGAGTTAGCGCATTATGCACTTACTAAATGCTCAGGACGGGAACATAAATTCTCTAAGTAAATCTAACGAAGCCATTTTATTGTCTCTTTAAGGCTGATACAAGCCATTTGAGTCAGAGAAATCTTGTCCCTGGTAACACGTCTGGCAAATGAGTGAATAAAATATCCCCTCAATCTGTGTGAGTAACGGTGCAGCGGTTGATAGAACGGTGAACGTAAAGACAGCAAAGAACCACTGTGTCTAACTAAGAAAAGTAACTTCACTGTGAGGTGCCCTTAGTGGCAAAACTATGACTCGAGTCACGTTTGGATTTTTTAAGAGATGGGAGCCTCTAGTGTTCCGCTTGATGTTTGTGCAAAAAGGGCTCAGTGTGGCTGTATCTGACACAAATTCTTCTCAAATTCCTTGCCTGGTGCCTTCGATGTCCTGCCTCTTCCCATGCCGAGGACTCTTCTGTTTCCTACCCTGTGGTGTGCCGCTGCCTTCCTTCAGTGCTGGAACTTTGGATAAGCTGTTGTGGCGGTGCAATTTTTAGGGCCTCTGTGGCAGGATCCTTTCCCTTGTTTCATGCTGCTGTTTGTTTGCTCTTAGCGTCTTGGCCCAGCCCTTGTTAGAGCAGATTGTCATGGGAAGCAATTGCCACCCCTGTGAGACTGATCCCTTCTTTTTCCTCCTTTTCCTGCTTCTGTCTGGGTGCATAAGGATGTGTTTACATGATGTTGTGCAGTACTGTACAGAGATACCAGAGTAGTGTTTGTACTGCAGCTTGCTCAGATACCCGAGTTTTATAGCAGCGATGCTGTTGAGGACACAGTCTGCAGAAAGCTCTGTGTTGACAGGGCTGAGTGCCATATGGTACTGAGTTTAACCCAGGCTTTTTTGCTTTGAACCAGACTGTGGACATTAACGGTAGTGATTGAGTTCTTCCTCTCAACTTTGTAGTTTAAATAGAAAAGAGACTCTGTTCGCCTAACCCATCGCAGTGTGTCACAGGAAGCATTATCCAAAAGCAGGTAAATGGAGAAGCAAGAACCCAGTTGTCTCGCATCTCACACCTGCATTCAGCCTCCGGCTCTACAGTGTTGCAACTTGTTTTTGCTGAAGTACAGTTGGAGATCTGCGTAGTGTGCGGCTCTGTGCTCCTGACCTTTTCATTCTGTTGTCTAGAAATGTGTCTGTAAGGAAGCTGCAATGTCACTGTGTAGCAGTAGCACAGTTAGGCTGTTAGATATTTGGTTAAATTATCAGTCCAGCTAAAGTATTACTTTTTGGCTTAATTAAAAGCTCGCCACGCAGGACCGCTGGCTACCCTGCAATGCCGTTCTTGCCAGCTTGATCCCTTTGATTTGGGGACTTATGTATCCCAATTTCCATGTGCCCTCAGAATACACTTAGAGTTAAATATAGAGCAGGGTCATGGGCAGGTTTGGCTAGTGAACAGTTTTGTCTTTGAACCACATGTTCAAAAGTCTTTCGGAAGGCTGAAACAGCCCAATGGAGCCTAATAATTCTGTTCTTCCTGAGTTGGATAAAGTGAGGTCTTACAAAACCTGATGCAGCCTAATCTTTTGATGTTTCTTAACTCCAAAGAAAATAAAATCTTTCCTGAGGGCAGTCCAAAGAAACTCCAGAAAGAATTTGGAACAGCTTTGGAAGTGATAACCAGCTGGTTGTGAAGCAGCAGGCTGCTACTACTAAAAGTGCTGCAGAGCTAATAATAGCTTAGGAATAATGGCCAGCTAGCTTCTGCTTTGAGACTGCCTGGCTGAGAATATCCCCTGCATCCCATACCTGAATAATTCAGTTCGGAGACCACCTGTGCAAATTGTCCTTTTCAAGAGCATGAGGTACAGAGGCAGAGCCTGGAGTGTGTGCTCTTGATGCTAAATTATCGTAACTACCGCATCTTTAGTTGACCGTCTTCTGACGCACATGTTATTCTTGTTTAAAAAAGAGCTCTTACATGCGCAGGTAGAAAGCTGTATTGCTTGTCAGCTGACAGTTTGAGCGCACAGATAAAATTATCACTCCAGCCTTCAAACAGCGTAAGAAAAAGGATTCGGGAAACTACAGCTCAGTCTCGCCTCCATCCCTGGAAAAGCATTGGAACCACTCATTCTGAATGTAGTCTCTAAGCATGCGGAGGAAAAGGGGAAGAGACAAAAAGGAGTTGTCAACATGGAATCACCAAGAGGAAATAATTTTTGACCTGTCTGATAGCCTTTTGTGTCTGAACAGTGCCACAAGTTCCTCTGGCTGAGACACCCTAAATTTCCAGTTCATTGCTGGAATATAAGTTGGAATTGCCGCTAGACCAAGCACTTGAAAGTTAAGCAAGTGTTGTTGTGATAAATTTCATCTGTGAGGAGAAAAGATTTTCTGATGTGGCTGAGAAAATGTGTGCAGACTGGCACAGACTGCAAAGTGATTTGGAATAAGCAACTGAATAGTAAGTGGGTAGGGAACTAGAGAGACAAAAGAGGAGATAAAAGGAGAGTGAGCAACTGAAGGAGTAAGGAATAGAAGAGACCCTATGGGGGGGGGAAAGTGAACACAAGCAACACAAAGGTCTTGTGCACTAGAGAGCACTGGAAGAGGAGCAAGAACTGATTTCTCACAGAATTGGAGTCCACCAAACCGAAAAAAGGAGTTTTGCCATAACTTCAAGCAGAGGTGTCCACAAATGGATGTCTGAATTTGATTGCCATCTCTGAAACTATTAAGTAGTACAGATTTTACTGGTCCAAGACAATGCAACTGTGCAGGCACCCATCCATGCAGTCTCTAAGACTTGAGCTGGGAAAGTTTGGGAAAACTGGTTTTGGATACCACAGCTCCTCTCCATTCTAGTCTAACAGTGGTTGTAGGAATACTGGCAACTAACTTGAAGAGGTGGCTCCGCAAAGAGCTGATGCCGGCATAGTGCTGCAGCCTCGCCCGCTCAGACCCAGAAGCTGCAGAGCACCGTAACACAGCGGTGCAGCCAGGCTAATGAGCTCAGGCTCTCTGCAGGGGTGTTAACTTGCGGGCATTCAGGACAACTGTAGAAAGAGAGGGCCAGTGTTGGCTCACAAAAAAACAAGTGTTACACTGCTGGTAAATAGTTTTGGTCTGGAAATTGGAAGACGGTAGCTGTAAGAAATGGCATGTGATGTTCTGAGGAGCAGTCTCACCACTGGGAGCTGAGACACTGAGCCCTGAAGGCTGTTTAAAGATGGATTTGATATATTTAAGGAGAAGACTACATTTAATCTTTATTGGCAGTTGTGGGGATTGGGTCCAAGGCTGCAGGTCCTTTCCCAGTCATGTCGTAGTGGAATTTGTTTATTGTTTCCTGGGTACTGACTCTTGTGCTTACATTTTTTTATTTTACTCACCCTAATGGCATCCTTTATAATTTCTGATTAAACTAGCACCCAGTTTTATTTCTCCTTGCGAACACTGTAGCGTAGCCTCCATACAATGGGACTGCAGACAATGGTTGCCCAAGCAGATGCAGCATAACCCTCCTGCCTTTTCGCACACTGCCTGGGGTTTGCTTTATACAGAGAGACAAAGTGGAGCCCGTCGCCTTCCCCGCCTTTCTCTGGGGAAAGAGCTGTTTTCTCTACAGATGAAAAAGATTTACTCTTCATATACATTTTCACAGGCAAAAGTAGTCCTGTGCTGTGTGGAAATGCTCACACTATAGTCTTTCTAGCTGAGTATCAGTTACTACGTGTAGTATTTGACAGCATTAAGTACTATGGCCATAGACCGTGCTTCCAGCCTGGTTAAATGTACAGGAACGCAGTGCTCCAGCTCACTCTTGACAGTATAGTGGAAGATCAAGGCATCATTAATCAGCAGGTTAACTAGCTGAATTTGCTTAAAAAATTGGCTTCTGTTAGACTTTTGTGGTGAAGTTTAGTCATCTGGTGTGGAGGGTGACTCGAAGTTCCCGCTATGTTCTACTGCACTGTGTTTTACAAGGGGTTGTCTTACCTAAACCCCACGTTGTTCCCTGAACAGTAGGGAACATGTTTTTGCAATTCTGGTGACTGTGCAGAGGGATCAGCAAGTGCAAGTGTCTTGTCAGATACCATCTGTACTCTGTTTTACCCCTCAAAAACCCTCAGCTCAGGTAAATCTTTTACCTAAAGAGGATTAATTGAAGTGAACTGGTTGGTGCTGTGTTAATGTTAAGGGGTGGCTTGATGTTGCTTTAAGCAGCGATGCCTTGGGCAGCACTTCTTTTTTTCAGTTCCTTTCTGCCATAGTTTTGGTTGATGACTGTCGTCTGCTGGTGCAGTGCTCTCTCACCTTTCAGGATTGATTCTGCTGTGTCTTTTAGATGTCCCTTGGCACAGTTTTGTGTCATAAAGGCCCTCAAAGCTGAATTTGATGTACTTGAGAATAATCCATATTCTTTCAACCCCCTTGTGTGCAATTTGAGGAAACAATGGTATCTGTTGAAAATGTAGAGGAGAGGAGCAGTGGATTTACAGTCCCTGGGAGAAGGCTGTAAACTCTTACTGGGGTACTTACAAAAGGACATTATCAATCTGAAAAGCTTCAGAAGCAGTGGAAAACAACCTTCAGAGCTGTAACCTTCAGGGCTATTCTTCTTGAGGAAACCAGTTCTCTCTAACCCTAGATATATTTTTATGCAAGAAACTGGTTTTTCCCTGTTGTTTCACTTCATGAAGTTATAGTTTCCAGTGCACCAGCCATGCAGTGGAGCAGACACTAACAGCTTTGCAACCCCGCAACGATTTGCATTCAGCGTTATAAAGGTTTTGATAGACAGAGAACTAAAAAGACGCTTAACAACACACAAATGCTTTATGGTTGAGCCTGGGATAGCTCAACGTGTGAGAGCCTCAGCCAAGTGTGCCATGGCTGAAGGGCAGCATAGTTGCCCTTCATAGGGCATAGCCTGCTCTAGGAGGCATTAATTATGAATAACAAGCTCATTTACCCTGGGCTTGGCTCCACACTACAGAACATGAAATCTTGAAACTTAACGCTGAGAGTAAAACTAAATAGGAATGAGATGTGGAGACTGGGCTGTCCAGTGATACATCTTGTTCAAGATTCAAATGCTGGTAATGGCGCCTGAAGCTTGTAGGTGCTGCAGTTGAGACGGAACACTGCTTGATGACCAGGTTCCCGGTCATCAATTTAGTGGTGCTTAGCCTTGTGCAGGCCATCAGGTTGGAGAGAGGGGTAGTTCTAGCCAGTAGAAATACCATGCCTTTGCTCTTTAGAGGGTTTAGAGGGAACTGCTAATATCAGTATTTATACAAAATAGAATCGAGTGAAGGAAAGAAGCACCCAGATTGCAGTTCCCCTCTGTTACAATACTTAGAGGAAAGCAGTCGTAGCTGTAAAGATGTTAGTAACTTGTGCAGCTGCTGTGGTTCCAGCTTCAAAATTAAGAAGCATCCTGCGAAAAAGATAAAGGAAGAAATCCTTTAACTGTGCCATACATAAAGGGGTTGTCAGTAACCTGAGAATGGTGTGGCATTGTTAACAGAACAATGAAGAATAAAGATGCTTGTCAGTAGAAGGTTAGGCTCCGTGTTGCTAACACAGAGACAGCTGCGAAAGGCTGTCTGCCCAGATAGCTCTGCCTGCACTGCAGGGCAGCGTTAACGTGTTTGACTGAGTCAGGTACCGTGGTGGCATAAAGGGCCCTTGTTAGTACCTGTCTGTCACATTTGGGAAGAATCTGGGGAGTTGAAATTTCTATGTATGAGCCAGGACAGGATTGTACTCAGAATGGTAATTAAAAGATCTCTCAGGTTCTAATGGTCTAATATTGAAATTCCAGCCAAAGCGAGAGGCTGGCATCTCCTCGTGTCTCTGGCTTGAAAGAGCTATGGTTTTTTTTGTGCTCGAAGAGTAATAGCCTTTCCCTGAGGAAGCTATTAAGTGTCTGTCTTCTGCAGGGTTTTCTCCCAGTGTTCCTGTCCTTTATAATCTTCAGTTCTGTAAAAGTTAATATTGTCTATTAGTTTCATTTGAGCAGAATAAATGGAGAGTCTTTCGTGCAGCCAAGCCTTACAGGAGGCAGTGAAGGAATTGCATTTTGGAAATGCTTGAGGTTAACAATCTCCTCTTCACCTGAAATGAAATGTCCATCACTGGTACCACTGTTTCTGTCCATTAGCCAGTTCTTACTGCAAACAGAGTCTTATTATGAGCACAGAAAATGTCGTAGAATGGTTGGGGTCGGAAGCAACCTCAGAGATCATCTAGTTCCAACCCCTCTGCCATAGGCTAGACTGGGTTTCCCAGGGTAGGACCCTGTCCAGCCTGGCCTTAAACTCTTCCAGGGAGGGGGTATCCACAGACACCCAGGGCAACCTCTTCCAGCGCCTCCCTCACAGTGAGGACTTTCTTCCTAAATGTACATTTTCTTTCTGAAATACAAATATCTGAATGACAGTAGTTGTCTTGTGATAGAGAGAGGTTACTGTGAGAGATTTGTGAAGTAGCAGCCCTTTCTTAAGAGAGTGGACCCCTATACAACGTTTCGTTCTGCAAGGATTTTGTTGTTTGTGGCTGTGGATCTCTGCCAGCTTTCCTTGGCTCTCTAATCCTATGTGGTCGCTGATGACGTGCGTACATTTCTTGTTGCTCATGCATTCGGATCCTGTGCTTTGTCTATGCAGATGAGACAGTTGTGAAATGTCCCACAGAAGTGTGTGAGAGCTCATTTAGCCAAATCATTTTGTTTCAGCTTGAAAATTGAGACTTTTAGGGAGGCTGCAATAAATATAGACAAGATCTGATGGGACTCTTGCACATGTTGGCTCTTTCGAAGGATTGACCTGCGGAAAATGGACTGACTGCTATAAGTAGGAAATACTGCTTGTGTGGGTGCACGGTTTGTCTGGCAAAGTACAGCTTGGCCTCTCCAGTCTCATTTGTTTTAGACGCTTACAGACACATCTAGAGGTAAAACGTCTGTCCTGAGAATCGGTAGATGTAAATTGATGCGGATAGTTCCACTGTCTAACATTTGGCTCTGTCTGGAGGATAATACAGTGGTAACTAAGGCCAGATGCTGACTTTGTACCAAGTAAATGTAACTGCCGTAAACACTGGGTTTGATTGATTTTGGCCATGAACTAGACTGCAAATGTTACATCCTGCAGTAAGGGGTTGTGAGGTCTAACTTTGTTCAGGTGGAAGGAGTTTTGAGATCTAACCAACTTGTTCAGGTGAAAGGGGTTGTGAGGTCTGACTTTCTTGTCCAGGTGCAAGAAATAGCCCACTTCTAGGAAACTGCAGGCAACATTTAAGGTGGGTCAAAGGCAGTTCCATCTTGCTGCTGGTGTCACAATGATGTAGCTTAGGACACTGTAGCTGTTGCTCTAAGGCCAGGACTGGTCTCGCGTTTTCCTATCTACACACCAGCTGGCTCAGGAGAGAGAAAATTCTCTCAGGAGAGAGATGTGGCTGGTCTGGAGTAATGGCTCTTTATTAATGTTGGTGGGAGGGTATTTTGTCTCATGGTTTTATGCCTATTTGAAAGTACGATCGGGCAGGTTTTTTAGACTGAGTGACCGGTGCAAACGCACTGGGTCTGAGGTATCACAGTGTGGTTATGCTGATGAGCCTTTCTCATCTCACCTCACTGACAAAGTATCTCCCCTTGAATCTGAGCACAGCTGCCATTTTGCTGGATTGTCATCTGTGTTGTAAGTAATCGCTTCTGTGTTTTTGACCTTTATTATGTGTGGTATTATCTGTCTGTGCAGCCCAGTAAAGGAAGAGAAGCGAGCTAGAACAGGAATCTTTGTTCTCTTTGGGAGGAAATACAGTTCTACTCACAATCTCCAAAACCAAGGTCTTGTTTTTATAACAATGAGAAAATAGAGGCTTTCTTATTCCTTACCACTGGATTCATTGATATCCTTCCCATATGTTTCATTGTACCACACAATCTACCTTTACTCTCACGGGATGTTCAGGTCCAGACTGAGTTTTAGTCCTCCTGGCCATCCAAAGTTGTTGTCTTCTCTGCCTCCTTGTTTTTCAGTCTCTTTCAGTGTGAAGTGTCAGCTATTCTGGTTAGCGATTGGCTATTCTAAGTGCTTTTTCTTTTATTCAGCTATTTCCATCACCACTGCATAACATCCCTCCAGGGAGCACCAGGTGCCTTGGGCACAGCACTTTGCATGTGGATTAGACTGCTCTGTTCTGTATGCATTTCTGTAGCGTGTTTATTACCTCCGGATCTGAGCACCTCCCAGCAGTACAGTAGGTAACCAAATCTGTCACAGGTTATTTGCTTCCTTAGACTTCCAGCAGAACATTTTCCTTTGGTGTGGTTTTCTGATGTTGTTTTTTCAAACAAGAGACTCATTTGTTTGTGCTACAGAGGAACATATGAAAGAGCTGCATCCTATGTCTGTAGTAGAAGTGTTGAGTTCCTGGCTCCTAGGGATATTTATCCCAAAGTCCATTACTAAGTGAATACGAGTTGCCTGGATTGCACAAAGGCAGAACTCTGACTTTTTTAGGAGAAACCTAATAATTAGTGCTGCTGCTGATGTACAAATACATCTTGTGGTACTCAGAAAGTGCTTTTAACCCTTAAACTCCCAGTGTTTTTCTGATGAGCCATAAGGAAAGCAAAAGTTCTAACACGCTGTCTAGCTATGTGTCCATGACTTTCCTGGGATGTCCAGTCTGGTTTCTGTTTAGATAATGTAGTGACCAGTATTGCTCAGAAAGAGGGATAACTTTTGTTTCTCGATAAATGTTTCTCTCTTCTTGACTTCTCAAGTGAATTTAGCAGTGAACGTGATTCCGTGTGCAGGTGATGGCTGATTTGCTTTTGTGCCAGTCTTCAGATGTGCTGTGTTTTTTGTCACTATTCAGTGTTTGTGAGCAGAGATGCTGTCGAATGTGAAGAACTATAAATGTGAAATACCTGCAACGAAAGCACAGATGCAATGTCAGATGCTTGGCATTAACATGACGCATTTCTTGTTTTACAAAACCTTAATTTAAATGTTATGGGGGAACTAATCCATTTGTAGCTTGGGGAGAATTGAGTGAGGACTGGGTCTGCATTTCTTATCAGATGAAGACTGTTGATGGTATCATCTCTCCTCATCCTTTGAGTAGTGAGCACTGAGGCTCTTCCTGCTCCGAAAGGCTTATTGCTGCAGATTGGCTTCTAAACCATGCAAATGTGGGTCACAAACTGCAGTAAATTGGCAGCTGCTCTAGCTGATGAAAAAAATAATGGCAGAGTGAGGCAGAACAAGTTCCAAGCTGATTTTTCCTTAGCAGAAAATAGGAATTACAAATATGGAGAAAGCTCTGTGAAAGTAACCTTGACTTCTGGCCTTGAAGTTGTCAACAGCAGGAATTCTCACCCATGGCAGCGGGTTCATCCGAGCAGTTGCATAATGAAACTCCAGCTTCCAAAGAAGTTTTTGTGTGTTGCCTCACCTGATTCTCAAGGTAGCACTTTTCCAGGAATGAAAACCAATATAACCTTTTGTGGCCTTCAGAGTGATGTCCTCAAGGCCTTTTCCTATGCTGTGATGTGGGTCAGACTGGAGAGGTTGTGTGTCTGAAACTGGCACGTTGTGTTTAACTGTAGGAACTCAAAACCAGGTCACTGTAGTTTCAGAGGAGCTGACATTAACATCTCAATGTTTGTTACCAGCAAACATTAAGAATCAGGTTATTTTTGATATTTTTCTTCAGTTCTCATGTGTAGTGAAGAAAATCTATCAGTTGTTAATTGGACAGAATGTACAAATGAGAGCCAGAAATAGAGGAGAGTGAATTAATCCCTACTGCTTTGGAACGTGAGGATGGGAGGCCAAGTAGGCAAGTAAATGTGAGTAGGGTCAGAAAGGGTTAAATAAATATATTGCTGGCAGGCGGAAGACCTACTGTAGTTTGAGGAGCAAGATTCCTTCCATTCTTCCCTCTGATTTTCAGTTGCCCTAATATGAATTGTGAATGGGCTGATGATTTCTAGGCAGCGCAGCCTTACTCCGTCTCCATTGCCAACTCCAGCAATGATGCAATTTTTAAATGCCTGCGGATCATTTTATCGCAAACCTCGGTATCGTTTCTGTTCTCAGAGACACCATTTTGCTCTAGCAGAAGGAGTATTTTGAAAACTGTGGTAAATATCTGATGCAGCTGAAGGATACCCCCTGCAGCAGAACACAATATTTGCATAAGAGATGACTGTCTTATCACATAGATTTTTTTCCTGTGTAATTTGCTAGTTGCCTCCAAGCGACGTGTAAACCTGAAAGAGAGAAATCAAATGGAAGAGCGGTATTTCTGCTTCAAAAGAGGAGTTTGTACGTTGTACCCCGATGGGAAGGGTTTTTTTCCTCTGAGATACCTGTGAAATTTGGAAGCTAAACTGTGTGACTTTTTGCAGGTGCTGGGTTGAAGTTCCTTGTGATAGGCACAAGTTCCTTGTGCACTGTGCTGCAGAAGTGTGGGTGTCTGTTGTGCACTGTGCTGCAAAAGTGTGGGTGTCTGTTGTGCACTGTGCTGCAAAAGTGTGGGTGTCTGTTGTGCACTGTGCTGCAAAAGTGTGGGTGTCTGTTGTGCACTGTGCTGCAAAAGTGTGGGTGTCTGTTGTGCACTGTGCTGCAAAAGTGTGGGTGTCTGTGTCCTGATGCTGCCTAGAAGCTGAATTGCAACATCAAGGATGCTAGAGATGACAAAGGTATTTCTGCAGAGCTGAGCTGTGAGAGATCGGCAGTGGCTCATTGTGTCCCGCTTCAAGGTCGCGTAACAACGGGGCGATTTTTACAAAGAACTGATGTGCATGAGGTAAAAATGCGAATTAACTACGTAGTCATCCCAGTCATTTCAGGTGCTCACAGTAAAAGGTTGAGGAGAAAAGGTGATGGGATGATGCCAGGTATGCACATAAATAGGTTACTTGGATCTGAAAATAATGCTAAATTGACATCAGCAATGCAAGAAAAGTGTGGAAGGGAAGGGATGGTAGAGTGCAACACCAAACATCACTGCTTGAAGTACCTGCTTATTATTTAAATGCTGCAGGTTGGTGGCCAGGAGAGTTGGTGTTGCAGTTTGAGAACTGCTAGAACCTGTAGAAGTGCTTTCATGAGGAAGAAAAGTTTTGTTGTGTTCTGGGGGACCTACTCCGGTTGCACAGGTCACAGGACACCCCCCCTCCCCCGGAAGCGTCTGTCCTGGGACCTGCCCCTGAAAGGTGGGCTGGGGGAGCCTATAAAAACCGGGGCAGGGTCTTTGTTTGCCTCTCTTTTTGTGCCTCTTTTTGTGGGATGTGGCCCTGAAGGGAGCGCCCTCCCACCGCCCTGGGAACGGGCGGTGAGGGGGGGAGAGGACAGCGGCTCAGGGGGAACCGCAGCTCCGGGGAGCCGCGGCCCCCCCCGAGCCAGCCGCAGCTCCCACCTGACCCCACCGCCGGCCGGCACCTGCCGTCGTGGCAGCACTGTGCCGACGCTGCTCGCCGCCGCACCACACCCGGACTGGAGAAGCAAGACTGGTGCAGAAATGCCATCACGACCCCCCACCACGGACAGCCTTCAGCATTGGTGAGCTGGGCTACTCCTCTCCCCCCTGGAGCTGAGACAGGGGAGGGAGAGGAGAGGAGATATGGAAGACCCTCTCGGCCACGTGTGGAGTGTGGGGGGGTGCGGCCCTGCTGACGCCATGCGGTCGGTCTCCATGTTGGACCCTGCACGTGGCTGCAGCCCTGTGACTGGGCAGCCGCCTTTTTGGAAATAGTGATCAGCAGGAGGAGAAACTGTCGTTTCTGCTGCTGAAAAAAGACTGGCAGCGCTTGGGTTTGGGGGAGAGCTCCTTCGTGCTTCTCTAAGGAAAGCAGGAGGACTGGAGAATCCTCAAACCTTGGATGTGAAAGACAGAGACTGGGTATTTTGAAAACGCTTGCAGCTGCATAGAGGGATACAGCTGTGGGCGCTGATCAGTCAGGCCATCCCTATGCGTTGAGCTGGAGAAGCCACGCTGAAAAGCATGCGGCTGCACCGAGGGATGCAGATGTGGGCACTGAGAGACTCAGGCCATCCCGAGAGCATTGAGGATGCATGTCTGCTGCACCGAGGGATGCAGATTGTGGGCGCTGAGAAACTCAGGCCATCCCGGACTGACATGCTTTCCTTCCCAGGTCTCTAAATTGGAAGAAGATCCAAGGCCCAAACTGGAGTGGTTTACCATTGTATTTTCTCAGGTTCTGTGAGGGCATTAATGACACAGTTTGTATGCACCGACTTGCATAACCTTTTCTGTATATAGTTGGTGTTAATAAACCTTTCTGGAGTTTCCCTAAGCCATCAGTTGTCTGGTGAATTTTATCCGAGATGCCATTGAGACCTCACTGCTTTGCTTTCCTTTGTTTGATATTGAATTGTGGTCCTGAACCCACCACAGTTGGAAAATCTGTTTCCAGTGTCTTATAAACTGCACAGGCTCTTTGAGAGGATCATGGTTGTGTGCTGTTGGTGAATGATGATGGTGGCGCCTTTTCTCGTCGTCTCCTTTGGCCGGTCAGGGAGTTTTGCTTGTGTCTATCAATGTCCATCTGAAATAGGTAGGAGAGGGCAAGGTGTTTGCTGGGCAGCAGATCACTCTCGCTCATTGACCATCAAAGACATTTTAATTGTCGATTCCAATTCGCTTCTCTCAGTCAAACTGCACGCAGCATTACCTGACACATCCCTCTTTGCTGAGATCAAGTGTCTTCCACATATCATTGAGTTCATGACACAAATGGCTCAGAGGTGTTTTCTGGAGGAAGGCACTGATCAGCCGGGATGTAGTTTAAGGAACCCTGGGGTTACAAAACTAAAATATGGGTTTCTTTAGAAATTAACTTTTTAATTGATACTAAATTCAGTGAAGCAGAATCCGGCTGCACCGCTGACCCATTTCCCTGTGCAGAGAGCATATTTTTTTCCATTTATCCAAACGATTGAAAACCAGGAAGAAGCTATTTCTGTGGAGTTTCCTGCAGTCACACACTGAATCACAGAACATCAGAGACTGGAACGGACCTCGAAAGATCATTCAGCCCAATCCCCCTGACAGAGCAGGATCCCCTAGACCAAGTCGTGATTAAAACTTATGCACTGTCAGTATCTGTCTTGAGGCTAAAATCTGTTTGTGAGATGTAGACTGTGTTTTCTGCTTTCTTAGTGTTTGTATGTGCACATCTATGCTCTGAATTGCTCAACATGCTTCCAGTGACCTCGATGGAGATGGTGGGCTCACCTCAGTGGCATCGAAAGGGAAAAGCAGCTCTTACAGTGTCTTCAGAACGGTTTTGCTTTTGTGGCTTACTGAATCAGGGTTTGTACAGTTGTGCTCAGGAAAGAGAGGTTTTGTTGAGTAGCTGGAAACAGTCTTTCTGGCCAGGCTTTGGAGTGCTGTGCTGGGTTGGTCCCTGTTGGGTGCCATTTTCTGCATATCTGACAATAGCGGCATTTTCTGTCAATGCCAGAACGGTTGTAGTCAGTGATCCTTCTTGGAAATGTACAGTCTTTGTATTGCCAAGTGGTAGGACAGTGGCACCAGGCTCTTTGCAATGCATGAAACCTGCACATTCTAAACACGCGAAGTGCCTGCGACTGCAGATGGCCCCCCCAAGCTCCTTTCAGAGTGAGGTTTTCAGCATTTGTGTGTCATTGTGTGGATGGCTAGGCTGAGATGCTGTGAGGAGTTGCAATATCACTGTCTTTCTGCGGGTAGTTAGACTGAAAACTCAGTGCTGTTACAGGTTATAGGGTAAAATTGACCCACAGAAGCACCAAGACCAGATTACAAAATGAGTGAGTGATAAAATTGAACGATATCAAAATCATTGTGAGGAAATCAAGTGAGGACTGAGAAGTACCACCCCAGTTTAAAAGTCACAATTGCGTAGTCACAAATTTAGCTTTTGGAGGTGTTTGAGTGAAGTAACAGGGCACTACTACAGAGGGCAGGTTACATGTCACTCCTGTGATTGGAAGAAAAATCTGCAAAATCTGTAGTGTCATTCAGGTGAGGTTGAAAGTATGGTGAATGCAGAGCTAAAACCAACCCCATCTCCATGAGGTAGAAGGTGTAAGTGGAAACTGCAACTTCGGTGTTGCAGAGATCACGCTAGTGCCACCACTACATCTGGTTTATCGCATCAAAGCGGAGCTCTCGTTGGGCTCACGTGCCGGAAGTTTCTTTGCTCTGCAGTATTTGAGATGTTTCTTCGTGTTTCCTTTGCTGCGCGAGGTGGTGGCCCTGCTCGCTTGGGAGATAGGTCTGTCGGCTCTGCAGAGCGCACGGTATTCACTCATTAGGACGCTTCTCTGCCTTTTGTGAACAGACCATCTGCTTGGCAGCGCTTTGGCAACGCAAAGAACACAGATTGGGAAAATCGGTAGGTTTCTGAACGTCTGCCTGCACATTTCCCTCCCAATAGCTTTTACTCAGGAACTCGGTCTGTGCTAACAAGCAGTAACAGGCAGCCAGGTTCTGAAAAGCGTTCTGTTTGCTAACGTGCACGTGAGGAGCCGGAGGGGGCTCTGAGTGCCTGGGCACAAGCTTCTGCGGAAGGGGTTTTGTCAAAATATGTTTTCCATTGTGGTTCATAGAGAATTCCTTCAGAATGAGAAGTAAAGCCAGATACGGGGCCTCAATAATGTCACAAAGGAAAAGGGATCGGCTGGTTTTGACCCATCAGCGCTCTGTGAGCCAGGCCATTGTTGACACCGCTACAGGCTACCTGCACTGGCCGCTTTGTCCAGACAGAAGGCTTTAATAGCAACTACTCACCTTTTCAGCAACTGCTTCATTTAGTCTGCTCTCATCATTCCACTGTGAAAGGGTTATTATAGGTGAAAATCTTTTGAACACATCCCATTCGGATTCAGCTGAAACTTACTGTGTTTGCTTAAAGCCTTTAAAGTATTATCAGCTTTACACTGATCACTGTTACAGACCGGGTGCAGGACAAGAACCAGGCACTAGGGAAAACATTCGTAGTGCCCCCGTTGAGCCAGCAGGGACGGTGCAGATCACAAACCTGTTTCCTTCTCTAAGTGCTGTAACCGAACCTCTAATCCCTCCCATTCAGGGTGTCTCAAATTGGAGAGTTCTTTTTCCTGTTTCACAAGTAATTTGAGTGGTGGCACTGACTTTACCTGGAGCCGTGAGACTTCAGCAACCTTGAAAATCCAGTCCCTGCAATTCACTGCAAAGGCCCTGTCAGGAAGGATAATTTTTAGTTGGGATGTGTGTGCTGGGCCAGGAAAGACTTGTTCACGTAGATGAAGTGCCCTGAGAAGAGCGTTGGCTCAGAGGCACTCAGCGGTTAAATGTTCACCAAAAAGCTTATTGCAGCTCTTCTCTTAAATTCTTTTGCTTGTTTTGCTTCCGGACTGAGTTTACCCTGCTTTTGATGGCTGAACTGAAAAGCCCTCCACGTACCATCGTGCTTCACGTTCTCCTCTGGTTCGCAACCTGTTCCGAATATTTGTGGCGGTTTGAGGAAATCCAGAAACGAGCTTTTATCAGTCATATTATCAGAGCATTGACTTGCCTCATCCACACCTCGTGCACTTCTCTTTACCAATTCTGTTCTTCAGTAAAATATTCCGACCTGCCTTCAACCGAGGACAACGGTTTGTCCAAGTTCTTTCTTGCAGTAGTAGTGTTCTTTTGGAAATGTGTGTGCGTGTTGGAATGCAGCAGCTTCATTTCAGTGTGTTTGCCACAGATCAATAGTCGGGAATCCTGTCCTACGTAGAAACAGACTAATTCGCTGATGTCGTTATTGCAGAAGTTTGCTTCTTTCTGCTTCAAGTTGAGTTGGAAAAATTTTTTTGCTTAGTATCACTGAAAGATCAGGTTGATTGATTAAAATGTGCTTAGCAGAACATCTGCCTCTAACAACTGGGCTGCAGAGGGGTGCAGTCATCGTGCCAAGCGTACAGCTGGATGTGCTGACTCCATCCGCTCCCCTGGCCAATAACATTTTTCGTAAGCCAACCACTTTCCTTGGGTCGTGTGTGGCCACATTGTGGTTGCTGTTCTGCCTGCATGGGTCAGGAGGTATCACAGTAATAAGGTTGGAAAAGACCTTAAAGATCATCCAGTCCAACCTAAATCCAAATAAACCCAGTAATCCTCACATCTAGATCATGCCACTCAGCACCTCATCCAGCCTAACCCTGAATACCTCCAGGGACGGCGACTCAACCACCTCCGTGGGCAGCCCACTCCAAAACCGGATCACTCTTTCAGTAAAAAATTTTTTTCCTAATGCCAAGTCTAAACCTTCCCGATGGAGCTTAAGACTACGACCCCTTGGCTTGTCTACAGTGGCCAGGGAGAAAAGACCAACCCCTGTCTGACTACAACCACCTTTCAGATAGTTATAGACAGCGATAAGATCACCCCTGAGCCTCCTCTTTTCCAGACTAAACAAACCCAGCTCCCTCAGCCTCTCCTCATAGGGCTTATCTTCCAGCCCCTTAACCATTCAAGTTGCCCTTCTTTGGACTCATTCCAGCACCTCGACATCCCTCCTGAACTGAGGGGCTCAGAACTGAACACAACACTCCAGGTGTGGTCTAACCAGTGCTGAATACAGAGGAAGGATAACCTCCCTTGACCTGCTGGCCACACGATTCTTAATGCGGGCCAGGATGCCATTGGCCCTCTTGGCCACCTGGGCACACTGCTGACTCATGTTAAATTTGCTATCCACTAACACCCCCAAGTCTCTCTCCACCTGAGAACTCTCTAAGAACTCCATTCCCAGCCTGTAGTTCTGCCTGGGATTGTTGTAACCAAAATGCAGAACCTGACACTTAGACTTGTTCAAACTCATCCTATTGGAGTCTGCCCATCACTCCAGTCTGTCCAGGTCTCTCTGCAGGGCCCTCCTACCTTCTAACAGATCAACACCATCTCCGATCTTGGTGTCATCTGCAAATTTGTTCACGATGGACTCCATCCCATCATCAATGAAGATGTTGAACAGGACCGGACCCAACACCAACCCTTGGGGGTCCTAAATCCATGTTGACTGGGCTTAATCTCTTGGCCGTCACGCAGATGTTGCATGATAGCACTCAGCACTGGCTGTTCTATAACTTTGCCCGGAACTGAGGTGAGGCTAACAGGTCTGTCATTTCCTTCCGACCTTTCTTGTGTATGGGGGTCACATTTGCCAACTTCCAGTCATCTGGGACCTCCCCTGTCATCCACGACTTCTGGTAAATTATGGAGAGCGGTTTAGCAAGCTCATCTGCCAGCGCTCCTTGTTATACTTGAACTCTGTTACAAATCATCTGCTTTTCTTTGACTAAACTGTGCTTTGCACGTGGGCAGCAATGGCAGCGTGGGGTTGCTCTATCGCAAATGTTAAGAGAATTTTCTACTAGACATGCCATGCTGTCCGTGGCTGACAGAAATGGCAGATTGGTTCTTATGTCGGCATCAGAGGCATCCAATTGTACGGAAAGTAAAACCCTACCGAAGACTTGCCAGAACATTTGCTTATGTTACGAGGTAGAAAAGGTTCCTAACAATCGGAGCAGTCTAACGTGTCAAAAACGTTTATTGTGCATCTAAGCATCTGATTATCAGACCATTTATAAAAGGTTGGAGTCCTGCCACATGCCTAATAATCACAATTGTACTCAGCACAAGTAAAATAAGTCCTTTGCCTAAAGGCGATGTGAAGTGGATGTGAAGTTCTGCCAGCTGGGAGCTACAGCTGGAAAGCTAGACCTTTGCAACAGACAGGAGGCAGATGCTCTAAATAACCTCGAACCCGAACATTTTGTTGTTTGTCAGCACTTAGTACCCTTAGTTGAACAACACTGAACAAACAAATGTACCAGGTAGGACTAGGAGAAGCTTTTCCTCATAGCAAAGAGAACTAACAAACTAACTACAGTGCAAAAGAGGTTTATAGAGACTGAAGAGTTGGATGCTGGCAACTGACGGGTGGACCTGGCACAGATGCAAAGAACAAAGACTCCAGTAATGTAGTTACTGCTTTTTTACCCAACTTTCAGCACTTTGTGCCTCTTTCCTTTTGAACTAATCCTGAGGCGATAAGAGCTTTAATTAAAATGTCTTATAATAAGTGAGTCCAAGCACAGGGACAGAGAGATTACAAAGCAGGAGGCAAACAAGGGAGAGCATAACCACAGGGAGACTCAGGCTTTTGAGAGCAGAAACTGCTGTGGCTGGCACCTCAAATTCTCCTGTAGCTGCTTTCCACTGAGTACAGAGAGTTGTGTTAGAAGAGGCTGCTTAGGTCAAAATGTAAGTTTACTCTAAACTGGAAGATGGGCAGCAACAATTTTATCATATTTTGCTTGGACTGTTCCTGGCTTAAAACTTGTCTTAGAGGGCAGGAAGACAAAGGAAAAAGGATTATCAAAAGGAAAAAATTGTGGCTTTTGACAGTGGAATGGGATCTGTAAATAAAGCAAATTAATAACTCCAGATATGGCTGTGTTATTGGTCTATAGTGTGAAATCAGGCTGGGTTCCAGAACACAGCCACGCTCATCCATAAAATAAATCTTTGAATTTTAACATAGATGGAAATTCTAATTCCTGCTCGTGTGCTCTGAATTTTCTAGTGTGCTCAGAATACTACAATAGTCACAGGAACCAGTGGTCTCTGTCATCTATGGACACAAAGGGAAGAAGAATCATTGGGGAATTAGTGGTTTTAAGGGTTATTTTTCTACCCAGGGCTTGTCTGGACATCTTAGGCAAAAGTCCTGTCTACATTGGATAAAACTCTGTTGGAGTGTTGGTTTTGTTTTGATTGTTTTTCAGTATTTTGTCCTTAGCTAATCAATGCAAGTGTAACTCTGCTATCTATATCAAAGATAGTCAGACACATGATTTTCTCAAGTAATGGTTATTTGCTTTCGTTAGGTGTTTGTTGTTACTGGTCTTCAATGGTTTTGTCAAGGATTTGGCCAACACCCGCTCTGCAGCCTTTTCGCCTTTGTCATTGGTGCAGTGGTTTCCTGGTAACCTGAGGAGATATCGTAAGGGGTAGTCTAGTCTTTGACAGAAAATCCTGGCAGAATTCTGCGTGTTCCAGGTAAACTTAGGCAGGGAACTCTGCATTTACAGTTCAGAATCTTCAGATGCATTTGTAGATGCCTCATCGTTCTGAAGGGGCATCTGATTCTCGCTGGTTTTTGAAGGAATCTGGTGTCAGCTTTGTTCATGTCTTGTTATAATGTCTTCCATCTGGGAGTGTCCGTATCAGAGCACTCGTGTACTCTAATCATTTTCTGGAACCTGGATAACACTACTTTGTCAAGGCTGTTAGCTGAGCTTCACTCTGAGCCACAGCTTCCTGTCTGAGTAAGGTGAAATTAGTGAAAGCTTCCTGTTAGCAGCTTTGCAGGCTGTTGGCCTGCCCTTATCGGCTCCGGTAAATCAGAATCTAAATGAGAATGCCTCATCTGTAGTTTGAACTACATTTGGCAATGCGAACAGCTCAGCTGCAGTGCAAGAACTTCTGGGAATGTGGACATGATCAGTATGCATCTGCCATCCTACAGCCTCGTGGGAGGGTGCTGCATGGAAAGGTTATTCAACAGCAATTTCCATCCATGCCTGGAGGTTTTCTGCCCAGACATGCTGAGCCCTGAGCAGGGGCTAGTGGTGTTGTAGTCACAGGGCTTTGACTCAGTTCTTTGCTGCCCAGGAGCTACAAGGCTGTTCCTGAAAGTGTCCTTGCTGTTTCTTTTCCCCTTGAGCCGGGTTAGGTTTCACGTGAATCAGTTTATCAGATTCAGATGATGAGGCTGCTAACAACCATGTTGCTGCGTCGTGTAAGCAGTGCCTGTGCGCCAAGTAGTAGTGTGATGGTAAAGCCCTCCTGCTTTTAGACACCCTGGAATGCAAGAGGATCTAACCGTGGCCAGTGTCTTAGCATTCGTGTGGGTGAACACTCAGTGAATGGACTCTCATTGACTTTATTGCTTCTGAGTATCGCAGACAGTTAGGGCCCATTAAGTCGGGATCAGACTGACAGTCACATCGTGCCAGCTTGACTTTCCTTAAAACACCTTTCTGATATCTTCTGGAAGAGCAGTGTCATTCGATTACAGCCATCTAGAGGACCAGGAATTTAGCCCTGCGTGTTAGCGCACTGCGCAAACCGTCATTTATCCCTGCAAACGTGGTCCTCGCAAGGCTCCTCTGCAGCAGAGTTGAATCTTTGTCTCAACCAGCTTCACAGATGGCAGCAGTCCTTTCTTTTTCACGTAAGGCATGATGAGCAGAGGCATGGCGCGCAAGGTGTGACCTTTGGTTACATCTCAGTTCAAGAGTGTGTCGTTTTCTTGTCCGTGTGACTACTGGAGTGGTTGGCAGGGCCATGAACACAACCAGAGATGTTTTGTGTTCTGCAGTGTCACAAGAAGTCTCACTCGTTTCTTCCTCCTGTTGGTTTTATGCACCAGTTATTTGAAAAGAAATCAGTGTAAACTGCTGCTATCTAGCAAAATGGTCTTTCAGGAGCTCTCCGAAACATAAGTGTTGCAAGTGTAGCTTCTGCTTAGTTGGAATCTGTCATGCAGATCCATGTAATGTTTTAGAAGACAAGCTCATCTCGTGCACTGGGTCTTGAGCTTATGCTGAAGCTGTAGATCTGATTGAATATAAATTACTGGGTTTTTAAAACTGGTGGAGAGCGGACAATAGGCACTGGATGATCTTTTGAGGTCCCTTGCAATCCCTTATTGAGTCTATGATTCCATGACGCAGACCTGCTACCTTACTGCTATATGAAATCCTGAGATTAAGGTGTATTGGTTCAAATGTGCCCAAAGTGATTGGAGTAAGTCCTGCACAACTAGACATTGTACGGTCTGAAACAGCCCAGACAAAATACTGGCAGTGCATGTCAGAAACCCGATTTACTGCTAGGTTTGTTAAATTCATGATCAGCCCATTGAGTGCAGGGGACGTGAGAGAAGTTTCCTCGGTGTTTTCATAAGGGACCCTTCAGCAGCTCGCAACACCAACTGCTATCAACTGATTTATTTTTTTTTTTGAACCACTTGCAGCTTGAGGGCTTTAACAGTCACTATATTGTTCCTTGGAAGTCACAGTGAGGATGAGTTTCAACATTCAATTGTCATATCATCAGAGATGTTATTTGAGATAGAAAGCCAAGTGCAGTGTCTTTATACTAAAGACTCTTAGTTCTACCTTTGGTTTTGACTGGTGTGACTGTGCATTAATAGAGCAGGAATGTCGGGGTTCTGGCCGAAGACTGGACAGCTGAGTGTGTCCGGTGGCACGTTTAGCACGGTCTCCGGGCCTTGCAGTTGGTGTTAAAGAAGGGGTGAGGTGAATAAACCTTGTAATAAAAAGCAGCAGTTCACAAATACATGTGATCTCTGTGGTTCTGCCTTCAGATGTTTCCAGTGGGACTGTTGAACTCTGGAGCAGATGACAAGCTTGCGTCATAACTCAATGGTTGTGATGACCCATCTTGCAGCGGAGTGGCTGGAGAGCTGGCTTGGTGCTGAGGCCATTGCTGGCTTCTCTGCATCATCAGTTCTGTTGCCTGGCTTTGGCCCTGAAAGAGTAAACAGCTCCTCTGTATCGTGCAATCTTACAGATTCCTGGCATTAGAGGCACGTGGCACTGCGTGTTGCTGCTGGAAGGTGTGAAATCCACACCTTTCAGTGCTAATAGCTCTTTAATTTTTATTTCACAAAGCGCAGCTCCTGTGCTCATACAGTTCAGACTGTGCTTCCGCCTGCTTTGTGTGGCCCACGGTTGTCCAGATTTCGGACCGTCTGGTGTTGCACTGAATAAAAACTCTGGGGGAAATATTTCATAACTGCCAGTGTAGCTGGATGACTCTGTCGTTCCTGCCTTTGAGTTTCACTTTTCTTTGGACTTGAAACTCACTAGGGAGGAAAATAAGAGGATTCCATCAATAAATAAATAGGTTACACGCAACAGCCTTCTGTCCCTAGTCGATATCCAGGTTAAGACTCATCCTGTATTCATGCAAAATGCAGTCTAGTGACTTTCTTTTTTGGTTAATCTGCCTTTCTGTTGCCCTCTGAGAGTAAACCAGTAACACGTGAACACCCATTTTGGTTTCACGGCCAAATACAGATGTTTCTCCAGGATCATTTTTCAGCCTTTGTCTAATAGCTGCTTTAACATTTATGAGAAATAGTAAACCCTGCCGTAGGGATGATCTCAAAGATGGGGAGCAGCTTTTGCCAAATGATTCACAGCAGCCCTGCAATTACCTAATTGCTTTATTTCTCAGAAGGGAAACGCTCTTTTCTCAAGCTTTTGCTGTAAAAATTGTGAAAGTCTGGGAAAAAACCTGCCTCTGCTTTAAAGACCTGATTTAACATGAAAATTATATGCACTGTAAATGTTTTCTTGGCAATTTACTAGTCATAAATGTCTCTTGTACCGATCAACTCTACAGGGAATTGGATGTAGTTATTCTGCCGGTTCTTAGGAATCTCTGTAAAGGCAGATGCAGTGACAATAAAAACAGAAATATTATGACTACCTGCTACCCCCAGACACGGAAATTGGTTTCAGCTCAAATGAGGCTTTCCGACGCCAGAGTCTAAACCAAGCTTCCTTGCGAAGACTGTGTACTACTGTACCTTCGTAATGAGGACAGCGCCAAACCAAACGTAAGCGTTGTGTGGCGCTGACGGGAGATGTCTGGAGCTGGTGCACACAAGGTGATAACACACGAGACTCCAGACGCTGCTGAGTTTGCCAGCATCTTGCTGAGCGCAACACACGGATCTGTTGCTGAAGCATTAGTCCAAGAAGAGCTGCTGTGGCCCAAGCTCAGCTCCAATTCAAAGCCTGCAGCCATGAGGCCCTCAGAAAGTGTTTCCCAGCTTTTGCAGAGAAATGTGCCCAAGGGGAAGTGGCTCCGATAACAAATCTGAAAGAACTTAAGTTTTGCATTTTTGCTGGGACCAGCCTGGACCCAGCCCTCGGAGCTCCCATCAGCTGGTCACTTGGAGCAAGCATAGCTGGCTTTGAGGTGAGCGAGAGTCGTTCCAGGTACTGACAGGACTGCAACACAAAAATTTTCATTCCTAGTTACGAGCATTTTTCCAGTAGGGGTTTTTTTGCACCAGTCTGTATTTCAAATACTCTTGGTTTTTTATTCTGAAGTCCTTAGCTTGCGGAGTTTATTCTGATGTGCTGGCTCATAACAGGCTGGTTTGCTGTGAGCTCAGGCGTGGGGTTGGGGGGTGATTGTGTAAGACTTCACAAGAGCACACTGGCTTCCGCTCCTTTTCCAAATGCTGAAACTCGAGGGTTTTTGCTCCCTCTGTAATCCTGGGGGCATTGAACAATTTGGGATGAAGCAAAGCCCCCCCAGTGGTGTTCAGAAGTGACAGTGGGATCGCTAGTATTTGGTTGATTAAAATCTCCTGCGAATTGTGAAAATGGTGTTCCTTGCTAGATCGAGTAGAAGTTCATTAGAACGAATAGTGCGCTTGCAAGAATAACATATCAAAATATTTCTAGTTTTAAAAGTAGCTAATTCTGATGCGTCTTGCATTGGATGTAGGCAACGGTTGAAGTTTAAAGTTCAAGTTTCAGTTGGAAAGCGTTTCGGAGACTCTGTTGTCTGCTTGTGGTTTTTGGAATTGGGTATTTGTAGCCTTTTTTGATGTGAAAAAACATAGAGGAAGCCTTTACTGTGTGTCCCTGAACAGAAAGAGAATTCAGTTTGAGGCCAGTTGTGCTGTGAATTTTATGCCACCCAAAGAATGGAGGAGGGCTGTTAGTGCTGCCATTCCAGCAGTTTCACAGTATCACAGTATCATCAAGGTTGGAAGAGACCTCATAGATCATCAAGTCCAACCTGTTACCACAGAGCTCAAGGCTGGACCGTGGCACCAAGTGCCACGTCCAATCCTGCCTTGAACAGCTCCAGAGATGGCGACTCCACCACCTCCCCGGGCAGGCCATTCCAGTGGCCAATGACTCTCTCCGTGAAGAACTTTCTCCTCACCTCAAGCCTCAATTTCCCCTGGCGCAACTTGTGGCTGCGTCCTCTTGTTCTGGTGCTGGCTGCCTGAGAGAAGAGAGCAACCTCCTCCTGGCCACAACCACCCCTCAGGTAGTTGTAGACAGCAAGAAGGTCTCCCCTGAGCCTCCTCTTCTCAAGGCTAAACAATCCCAGCTCCCTCAGCCTCTCCTCATAGGGCTTGTGCTC